>JAIUZE010003113.1:0-22043 GCA_022085475.1 Heliosperma pusillum | reverse complement strand
AGTGAGCTTGCAATCAACTTCCAGGATTTCTCGGCCTTGGAGGCATAATCCGGATGTTGAAATTCCAATTCGACCACCGCCAAATCTGTAATGCCATACAAACAAGCCCATTGAAATTCACTCAAGCTGAAAGCAGAGGAAAAAAAGGCATCTATTTTCGTTCACAATTAACACTACTGTCCTCAATGTAAGAAGCAGAAACACTGTGGGAGTTATTTAGCTGTATGACACCATATTCCAATTACCAAAGTCAAAGAACAGCGAGTTTTCCTCCGATGGAAATGGAAAAGCTAAAAATTTAATATGCTATCGAAAATCCATAAATAGTTACAGCAAATGGCATATGCATATACCTTTCTTAACCCACACAGAAGAGAGCTTCCCTCGTTTGCGCAACAAGTTCTTAAGTGAATTTGAATGGCATATTTCAGTAGCTCTGATCCAAATGGATTCAAGAGTTCCTCCACATTCTCCATGTGTCATTATTTTACGCAGGTCAACATCACAGTCATACGAGACACGATGCTTTGATCTCTCGCCAGGGGATGATGTACTGCAACAGTCGACATCTGCAGCTGAAACTAATTTATCAATGCCTGTGTTACAGTACTGCACCTCACTAATAGACTACATACTCCTATACTCGAGTCAAGGATGCACATAAATTGCTTTATAACCAAAGAGTTACCAAAACTGACCTTCAGAATTTGCAGTTCTAACGGATAACCTTGACTCGTTTGGATCAGAGAAGGACGGATCCATAGAGTTCAATTGCAGTAGAGCTACAGTAAGCCATGTAGTTTGATTTTTGCACATTCTTAGTTGTTTCTCGCTGTCTGAAAGTGTCTTCAATGCATGACGAAGCTTCTGTAAATCCATCTCAGCTGTACAAAAGAATAACATGTTTACTGGCCAAGAACTACCTTTTGAGCTTACAAGTTAGGACATCAATGCAGTCATCTTATAGCACCATGACTTGTCGGAACTAGGAATCTCTATTAGATATCCAGCACTCTGAGGCTATGATTAGTTTGAAGAGGCATAAGGCGCACTGAGGCGCCAAGGGGATGAGGTGCAAGGCGCGCGCCTTATTTTTGGAACTATTTTATTTCCCAAATAAAATTCTGGGCAACAATACTTTTAAAGAGTTTTCCAGTTGACTAACATTCAGGAATAAAATTCAGGTATAATGGGGAAAAAGAAAAGGCATATTTAAAGATTTAGACGTACTAATGAACCTTGCTAAGCGAGCCTGCATTTTGGATAGTGCGTCATCCAAGGCGCACTGAGGCGCGCTTTTTTAAACTAAGACCGACAAGCATACATAACAGCGAGTCATGTATACTACAGAATGATACTTATCTTTCATATACTACAAATTTTCTAAAACTAGAGGACTAGAAACCAACAAGCATACATAACAGTGAGTCATGTATGAGATGTGCGACCGTCCCAAATCTACATATTCTTCGTTTAGTGATAATGTTAATGGGTTGGTCTCACATGTAATACTATCTCATACAAGTTTTTGTGCATAGATTATTAGCCAACTTACATGAATGTCTTCTCAAAAAATTCTTCCGCGCTTCAGAATCTTCTTCCTGACATTTCCCAGCAAGAACATCCATTATGATATTGGCTAGTTGAGATATTAGTTGCATAGGGTCAATTCTTGATCTCATGAGCTCCCTCGCTTTTTTCACCGTGTTTGAAGTGTCAGCTGACAGAGCAAGGTCAAGTAAATCAAGAAGTTCATCATCTGAAACACTTCCAACCTGAAATATTTTGACAAATGAGTGAATATTTGTCAATGGCACCACAAAAACAAGCAATAGTTACTCCAATAACATAAGACTCACAAGTTCATACGCTAAGTTCATAGTGATTTGGTTTCCAAGCAAACTGAGCTGATCAAGCATCATTTCAGCATCTCGCATTGAACCATTAGATTTAGCAGCAATGAACTCTAAAGCAACCTGCTCGAATTCCAAACCTTCTTGTTTACAGATTTTACTCAATCTGTTGGAAACATCAACGTCCTTTACCTTTGGAAAGTGGTATCTTTGAGACCGTGCAACTACACTTCTTGGTAGCTTATCCAAGTCCGGAGTGATCATCACAAAAACGACATGTCGAGAAAAACTATCCTGGTTGGTTAATAGAGTTGTCCAAGTTTCCCCTCGAAGCAAATGACATTCATCTAAAATAAAAACCTTAAACTTTGAGGATATTGGAGGCAAGGTAGCATTTTTAACAAGAGATCTTGCTTTACCAGCGCGATTAATTCTCACGGTATCCACTTCCTTAACATCTCTACTCCTACCAGCAAAGTACAACACACATTCTTGGCATAATCCACACGGTCTTTGCTCCTGGACAGATAGACAATTCAATGCAGCAGCAAATATTCTAGAAGCTGAAGTTTTCCCGGTGCCACGTGGACCATGGAAGATGTACAAAGAAGTTATTCTCCCTTTTGAAATGGCACCTAAAAGCGATCGTGTTGCAACCCCTTGTCCAACAAGCTCTACGAAGGATTTTGGCCTGAATTTTTGACTTAGACTCCTAGGACTATCTGAATATGGACTAGCTTCGTTGTTAACATGTTTCCAATCCCTACTTCTTTCAGACATATCAGTATCACCAGTTTCCCCTGAAATTAATGGATACTCTTCAGCATCAGAAGCAAGATTGGAATCTCTATACCTAGGAGTTCTTGACCAACAACACGATATGCCACAACCACGATATTCCTGATCTAAGGCATCAAGCTCATCATTCGCAAATAATGATGGGCTACGAGTTGACCCTTCTAGCATAAGATCACTAGCAAAAAGGGACGGACTGCCAGCTCGGCTTACAAGATCACCCACCGACCCATGTGAACTTCTATATCTATAACCTTTATTTGGCTTTGCACATAGTTTTTTGCCATGTATTGGGGAAGACCGCGTTGTTGAATCTTGGTTAGAATCGACATCTTCAAGATGACCATTCGAAGGGGAAATACAAGCTAACTCTAATGCATTATTCCTATGAGCATCCTCCTCCTTGCCTTTGGCCTCAGCAACAATAAACCCCGATCTTCCAACACACCCGCTTGTCCTAATATTCGACTTACAAACAGATTTGGGAGAGCAATCATTCGACTCGACTTCCTTTACAGTTTCTTCTTCCTCTCCACAAGTACCTAAGACTTTGCTCAATTCCCACCCAGCATTGTTAGTAACACCTTCTAGACAGCCATTCCCAAATCTCAGAGAAATCCCATTACAAGAATTAGTATCCCAATTAAAACTATCAGCTAAATTAGAGAACTTGCTCATCGAATTAGTCGATGGATCCCTTAATGATCTAACCCTCCTAAGTGCCACTAGAGTCTTTGATATAGGTACATCTACAGAATGTCGTCGCCCGTCCATCACTTAGGAACTAATTCAACAACTCACCAGCCAAACTAGACAACTAGTGTATCAAAATCCTAACCTGAACAAAATAAAACAGAAAATTACAAATTTACCAAAACCCACCTCAACTTTGTTCACTTACAACACAAAAAAAAGACAGTAAATCATGAAAATTGACCTCAGAATGAAATAACAGTAGCTGTAAAGATCAAAATAGAAGCACAAACACAGTAAAACACCGTTGTTTATCATTTCAACAATGCAGCATTACAAACATCAGAAGAAAACAACAATGTAACAGCTTTTTACTACATTTCAGACAAATAACAGCAGATAAAACACTGTATTTTTCACCTATACAGTAAAAAACACAAACCCAGAAACAAAACAAAATACCCTCAAAAAATTTACCTGTTCCTGCAACTTGCATCAATCATATGAGAATATTACTACAACAAGAAAGATATAAACTTGTTTAAAAGTAGAACATGGAAATGCCAAGGAACCTATCTTTGTTTAGAAACTACTCGTATTATATAACACAAATTATAGAATAAGACGTCTTAGAACGTAACCGGTCCTTAAACTGTTGTATAGGTAAGACCGTCTCACATAATAATTACGGAATACTGATTATTATATATAAACATTTACATAGTAAATTGAACCCACATAAAAGTATAGTACAAACAACAATGTGAAGAGACAAAAATGTTGAATTTAAATAATAATAATGAGTAATAACCTAAGCATTGAAATGTTGAATCCTTTGTAGCAAACGAGGGCGTGAAAAACGGAGGAATAAAATGAAAAAATCCAAATAAAACTTCATAAATTATGCAACATTGTTTTAATGGTTGAACTTCATCACTAAAAAACACTAAAAATCTGCACTTTTTTTTGGGTGAAATTAATAAAAGATCAAAACTTTGATATTATTTTTTGAAAATATTTTATGGGTTTTAATTATAATGGAGTGTATAGTATAATATAATAAATAAATTTGTAATTTATATTGAAAATGGTGTGTTTTTGAAGAAGTGAGAGAGTGAAGAAGGTGGAAATTTCAATGCCATAGATAAATATTTTGCAGGAAGTGTAAAGACATGGAGGGGTATTTTGGTCATTTACCTACTGACAGTTTAAGTTAGTTTGGCATTTTTGGTTGGATGGGTAAGTGTAGGACAGTGAGGCTTTTGTGTGTCTTTAAGTTCACAAATTCTCGTTTGTGACGGGGCGACCCGTCGCTGACCTGAGATGAGTCAAATTTTCCTCACTTGAGCAAGTGGCAAAACAAGTGGAGGCAAATAGGGCCTTGTCACTTGCTCTATGTGAGGGAAATTTGACCCGGCGACGGATCACCCGTCACAAGCAAGACTTATTGCTTTAAGTTATGGACTAGTTTACCCACGCTCTTCTTGAGGAAGTGAGTGTCTTCATGTTCATAAAGTTTTCGTGTACAAATTCTTATTTGAGACGGTCGTAAATGTAAAATACAAATTCTCATTTAGCACGGTAATATTCGTTTTAAGCTTAAGAGTTAAGACGTGTTGAATAGTTAGAATTAGACGGGTCAGGTAAATAATGTATTCGGTTAATATTGAACACTAATATTATAGAAATGTTGTTTTAATTTAGTTTCGTAATTACAACAGCCTTAAATGTAACTTTAGTGCAGGTCATTTCTATGAGCAACCTAATGTGATCTAGGGTTTAATAATATGCTCGAGAGTTCTATATAACGTTGATTAATTTGAGTTTCTTATTATTTTTAACAATAGTTTTCGTCAATATATAAATGTGCTGCCTAAATTGAAATAACAACAAATTAGAAAGTTTATCTATGTGCCCAAGTGTGTTCAGTCTTTAGATAGAATAGTTTAGCTTAATTAGTCGAACTTTAGAGTTTCTATGCTTAATTACTTGGTAATATACCATCTCAATTGACAAATTAAGAAACCATTATTTAAAAATTAATGAATTTTAATGAAAATTAAGTGTTGAATAATAATAAATTTGATTAAGTGACATGATGTTGGTCAATGTCCTAACATTAGTACGTGAAGTTGCATATAATTGAGGCATGTATAGTCATCATACTTTAGTTATAGTCATTAAAAATAATAAAAATTACTTTAATTAGCAGGACCACTTTGATTATGAGATAATGATAATGATTTTTATAATTTTAATCCTCCGGTTCAGAGCTTAATCGATGTTAATTGGTTCCTTGCTTCATTCTAAATCTTCTTTGTTTACCCTTTAAGTCTTTAATAATAAGATTAAAAATATGTAAAGATATGTTTGTGCACATGATTTTGTGATTGAGCTTTAGCTGCGCATGAAATTTTTCACCCTAATATATTTCATTTCATGAATTACTTTATCAATAAGTCTTGCTTGTGACGGGACGACCCGTCGTAAGCTTGCAACAGGTCAAATTTCCTTTTCAAAGAGCAAGTGGGGGACTCCATTTGCACCCCACTTGCCCCCCTCACTTGCTCTTTGTGAGGGAGATTTGACACGTCGCAAGCTTGCGACGGGTCGGTTCATCACAAATGAGAATTTGTGTTACTTTATTATCTTGTCTCTTTTCTTATGACACCGTCAATGGATGATAATGTTGTACGTATTATTGATCGACCATTTACAATTTTACATAAACAAGTAAGAATTAACGAGATTACTAAATTGTAATTTCTGGTTGAATGAAACAAAATTCAAATTTAAAGGATATAGTCCATGCTACGAGTACATTGTAAAAATATTTTCATTTAGTGAAGTATAAATGGTCGTTTTACCATTTTGAATTACATTTTTAAGGGGAAAAAAGTTATGGTGATAGTAGTCTAAAATAAGTTAATATTTTTTTCTTCCTTTTTATTTAGGAAAATGATAAATACAGCCCTTAGAGCTGTATATAAGAATCTTAAAATGAAAATTAATACTAAATATTATTATTAATTGCATCATTTTTTTTTGCAATTTTATCATTATTTCATATATATATCATATTTAAAAGGTTTTAAATCATTAAATATAACCTAAAGACTGTATTTAACATTATCCTTTTTTTATCAACCCACTTTTCATTTGGGTCCTGATTTTCGCAGTACACATTTTACTCAACTTAATACATTGTTGACAATTATACCTCTCTCATTTCTCATCTCATTTTCCCTGTCTAAACTCTTTCTCATGTTTTAATATATGTATTACAAGAGAAAAAATAACATAGTAAAATCTTTAAGACTAATGCAAATGAAAAAAATTCATGATAATTGCGTAAATTATAGAAAAAAAACAAATGAATTGGAATACAATACATTGACATAAAAATCAACATTGTACTAAATAAAACTATACGATACAAACTACATTGAACAAAAAAAACACTATACAGTACAACTGTATTGGAAAAAAAAAAGGTGCAGTAAACAAACAATATACAGTACAATACTACCCATCGCCGACCTTCGTCGGCCGTCCCTTCGCCGGCAGCCCTTTGTCGGTGGTCCCTTTGCCGGCCGTCCAACCCGGCCCAACACCGACCATCCCTTCTTTGTCACCGCCATGAATAAATAAAACCCGTAACAATTTAATAATTTAGACATAAAATCGTAATTAAAAAGAAATAAATTAATTAAAATATAATAAAGAGTCAATTTTATTAATATAAGATTAGCGTATTAAATACATGTTCGTCATTTGAATAATCGTCCATACTTGAAGAGAACTTATATGGAGTTTGAAGAGGGTTAATGTGTAGAGAGAGGGTAGAAAGGAGACAAAGGGAACTAGGTTTGATATGTTTTTAGGGTAATAAATGGAAAGTTTGGTGTATAAAGTACTAAAATGAGTAAAAAACGTACTGCAAAAATAAACTCTATTTCATTTTTGGTAGTTTTTTTTATTAATCACCCGATTTGTCTTTCTTTCCTCTTTGGACACATTTTTTCTTTCATCTTGGCCACATTATCCTTTAATATCTAGCTGGATGAAAATAGAGAGTGGTAAGATAATATTTACAAATCATTTTTTTTAATTATTCCGCTAAAAATAAATGGGGTGATTAATAAAAGATGGAGGAATTATATTTAAAGTTGGTCTTATTTGCAATATCAATTTAAACATCATTTTAGGGTAAATTCTATGTAATGTTATCGTCGTTAAAGGTATAGAAATTCTCTTTAAAATTGCACAAATTATCATTTGTGATGGGGCGACCCGTCGCAAGCTTAAGACGGGTCAATACTCCCTAACAAAGAGCAAGTGAGGGTGCAAAAAGAGCCTCCCATTTGCACTCTCACCTGCTCTTTATGAGCAAAAATTAAATCGTTTTAAGCTTGCGACAGGTCGCCTCGTCGCAAGCAAGACTTGTTATTAAAATTGTCCACGTGTTTACATTGCAATAAAATGCGCTATTTAAAACCCTTCAAAACTTGAGAAGGATGGATCTCTGTGGAGTACATTATACATCAATTCTACCAACATTTAGTATTTTTTTTTTCTACATTGACTCAAATTTACAATATTTTTACATGATAACTTCAAAAAATAAATATACTTCGCAATAACCCCATATATTATTTCAATATATTAAATTTCTACTCGTATAATATTGATTATTGAGAATAGTTCTAGGCAGCCTTAAGAATTAACACAAACTTTCATTTATAATGGGCATTATCCGTCACAAGCTAATAACGGGTCAAATACCATGAATAATCCGTCTTATTCTTAATACAGATACACTCGTCACCCATCTTAAGACAAACCTATCAAGGAGTTAAGGCCTCAACAAACACTATATCTAACTCTTGAAACACAAATTCACATTGAAGACTATTGTGATATATATTTTACACATATTTTATTAGGAAAAATTACAAATAACCACCACGTATTTGCGTTTTTACAAATAACCCCCAACATTCACCGTATATTCCCCAATCACCACCGTATTTTTGCCTCGAGTGTGATGCTTCTTATTTCCCGACTTGTTAATTGACAATTTACATGTATTTCCTAAATTACCCTCATTTAATTACGGAGGTTGACTAATACCCCGTACCTTTTCTTTTTAACTCCCTTAAATTAGTAAATTACTAACCTCGCTCAAGTAAAAGTCGTAATTACCCTCATCCAACTCCATCTTCTTCTGAAACAACTCTGATTTCCGCTCCTACCTCTAAACTTTATCTTCCCTCTTTAACATAAACAACAATAAGAAATTATATACCATCATGTAAACAAAACTCTTACATTTTTAATCGCGAAAGTGGTAGAAGACCCCCTTAACTTTGATTCAATGTGAGATTAAACTTCTTAAGTTTATTGTGTAGTAAATAGCCCCCTTAACTTTGCTCCAAAGTGAAATTAAGCCCTCTTTTATTTTTTCTATCAAAATCTCACATGAATTGTCAATTTCTCACCAATATCTCATGCATGTCTACATATTACGTATAAGAAATCACTCTTTAACTAAACTCGTATATATATATACTCTGAGATTTATACGAGTCTTAACTTAACACACCTACCAACTGTTCGAAATCGAAAGTATAAGGACATTGCAACCACCACATAACCCTTATCATCCGCCGAAGTTCATACAAAAGTTTGATTATTTTCCGTACAATAGTGAATTTTCTACATATTTTTGCACACAATGAATTTTCTTCAAATTTATACCTCTTTTCTATAAATTTAATTTTTCCGAAATAAATAATTACTTGTTCGTATGAACCATCTGATTTAATTAAGATTGGATTCACTTAGGACCATAGATGTGTTAAAAAAATTATGCGTAAAATAGTCATATTTTATACGTAATACTTCGTATGCAGGAAAAAAAGATATTGGTGAGAATTAGGAAATCAGGTGAGATTTTACTCGGGAAAATAGAAGGGGCTTAATTTCACTTTGGAGCAAAGTTAAGGAGGTAGTTTACTACAAAGCAAACTTGAGGGGTTTAATTTCACATTAAAGCAAAGTTGAGGGGTTAGTTTACCACTTTCGCGCATTTTTAATACATGTAGTTTATATACTACTTGTTAAGTAGGTTTGCTTAATTAATTAGTGGTAAATGTACAGTTTCTAGAAAACTGGTGCAAATTTGTGGTATAAAATTTATTTATGGCATGAAATCGTGAAACAATTTCTGGGTTGTTTCGGATTCTTGGACCAATGATGAAGCAGCTATGGGTTTCTTCTGGGTTCGTGTGCCATTAACAAAGTATCCATTGCTTGTTCGCCACATATGAAACGATCTAGGATTTGTTGTGTAAAGAACAAGAACATACGCTCAGACGACACACCCATGGAGGTTTCATGCGACTCACACGAACAGCCTGTGCAACACTGCAACCCCACGTTCGAACCGATAATAATTAATCGAAACTCATAACCTACGCTCTTCCTAAATCGTATATTCTCGATTCTTCCTTACATATGATTTCAGGATTTGATTTTGGGATGTTCAACTTCTTCCACTGATTTAGGGATCTTCAACACCATAAACGCAATTTTAGTTGGCAGACGACTACCACATTGAAATCGAGAAGGAAGAAGATGGATATGCGATTTAGGGATTGTAAGAAATTAATCAATTGATTTGGAGATTAAAGGATTTAGGAATTTGGGGTTTAGAGTTTGGTATAAATTGGGGAATTTAGAGAAATCAAGATGGAAGAAGAGACTAGGGGTGTTCATTCGCGGTTCGGTTAACCGAACCGTGAAATTAACCGGTTAACCGCCCAACCGGTTCGGCTAAATGACGAACCGTAACCGAACCGTTTGCTGCGGTTATTTTCGGTTCGGTGAACCGGTTAACCGAAACCGTTACATTATCAGATTTTTTTTTCAAAATAGAAACTTTGTTCTATTTTTTTTTATCATTGACATATTTTAATGGTGAATATAGTAAAACTTTACAAGATAAACATAATATAAAGATAATTAAAGATAAAATATTAGGAAGAGTTAATTGCTGAACGTAAGACAACGTAATTTAATAATATAATGGTGAATAGTGATTGAGAATGAGGGTGGTTGGGTATTAGAATAAGGGTGAAATGTAAGGTATGAAAATTTCAGTGCAAAAATAAGGGTAATTATTAGTTTTTGGGCTAGCCAAATAATATTTTGCTATATGTAATAATGTCACGGTTCGGTTTCGGTTAACCGCGGTTATGAAAATCCGAACCGTAACCGAACCGTTCATGAGTAAAATGAATCGGTTCGGTTAACCGAACCGTCTTTGAGTTTCGGTTCGGTTAACCGAACCTAAAAAAATGCGGTTTTCGGTTTTTTCGGTTCGGTTTTTACGGTTCGGTTAATTATGAACACCCCTAGAAGAGACATATGTTATGTTATTTGGGATTTGGGATTCGGATTAAACAAACAGTGTAATTAGATGAGGGTAGTTTGGGAAATACATGTAAATTGTCAATTAACAAGTCGGGAAATAAGAAGCAATCACACTCGAGGTACAAATACGGTGGTGATTGGGGAATATACGGTGAATGTAGGGGGTTATTTGTAAAAACGCAAATACGTGGTGGTAATTTGTAAAAATACGCAAATACGTGGTGGTTATTTGTAATTTTTCCATTTTATTATTAGTTTGAGTTATAGTTTGGTTGTAATTAGGTAATATGGTAGATGTTTCCTATTCCTAGTTGTCTTATTATTTAAGATAGTTAGTATATAAGGTTTGATCATAAGACATGTTAAACACACTTTTCAGAAATATAATTCTCGTTTCTCAGATTTATCAAAGACAGACACTATCCATCACATGCGAAAGACGGATAATGTCTCTGTCACAAGTCACAATATGCATGTGCAGAGGGCAAGTGGATGGCAAATGAAGCCCCACTTGTTCTCTCATTTGCATATTATGAGATATACAGTATCTATTTTAAACTTGTGACGGATAGTGTCGTTTTCGGTACCTTCCCAAGGAAATGTGGCCGTTTGTTGCTTTGCATTGACGATGAAGCGCATTATTGGAGTCAAAATTGAAAAGAAGAGGCAAAAAAAGAGAGCACCTGAGAGGTCACGTAGACGCATTAAATAATATTGAATTTGTCACGCAAAACAGTAGCAACTTTTGCTATAATAAAACGTAGAGGTGCATATCTTAAGCATCTCGTGCACATTCAACAATAAACGTTATTACATCATTTCCACTTGTTTTACTTTTTAGTTGATGTTGCTTCAGACGGACCATTTTGGTCTGAAACAATAAGACGGGATTTTGTAACCACTTTACAATTAGATGTAACCACTATTGAAAACAAGTTGATATAAGCTGTGGTTACATTTTATCAAAAAGTGACAACATAATCCCGTCTTATTTTTCAGACGGAATTAGTCCGTCTGAAATAAAAATTTGTGTTTACTTTTACCTACTCCTTCACTAGCATAGTAGCATGCACTCTTAGCTACTCCTTTGTCTTGTGACTATCACCGCCGTTTTGCCTACGTTCTAGATTTAATCAACCACTATTCTAACTAGTAACTAGTTATGTCATTTGTAAAGCACCCCATCTTTATAGCTACCTTTAGTGGTGGATAGGGGTGAGCAAAACCGTATATCCGATACGGTTTTCAAAACCGTATCGGATATCCGGTTTTAAAAATCTCAATTTTGAGTATCCTTATCCGATACGGATTTTCCGTATATCCGGAAACCGTATATCCGGTTTTTCCGTATATCCGGTATCCGGTTTTTCATTTAATTACGTAAAATTTTGTGTCTTATTTTTATTTTTTTTGTGATTTTATGATTTTTCTTAATAAGTTAAAAGACTATCACATATTATAAGAATAAATAACTTAAAAATGTATAAAAGTAATAAGATTGAGTCACGGATATACTCGACGTTTAGTGGTTTTATGAATTTATTTTTATATTTTATATTAAAAATAGGAACCGTATCGGAAATCGTATATCCGGTTTCAATTTTTGCCGATACGTATCCGATACGGTTTTTTATAAACCGTATCGTATATACGGAAATTCGTATCGGATATACGAAAATCCGTATAATTGAAACCGTATATCGTATCGGATACGTATAAAAAAACCGTATCGTATATTTTTGCTCAGCCCTAGTGGTGGAGCTAGGGGGGGCTAGCAGGGGCGCTCGCCCCCCTAGCGGTTGAAATTTTCGAAGTTTTAAGAGAAATTTTTCGAAATTTTTTAAAAGTGCCTTATAAGTTATAAAAGTAGTCGTTTGCCCCCCCTAAAATTTTTCGCCCCCCCTAAATTCAAATCCTGGCTCCGCCACTGGCTACCTTTCATCTTTTTCTAGTTTTTATTTTTTTTCTTAAAGGAAGAAAATTAAGTCGATTCCCTAAAATACGACGAACTTATCTCATTTTTTCGAATAAGTATAGAGAGTGGAAATCAATGGATTTCAGTCTATCGTAAAAAGAGTAAAACATAAATGTTTTGAATTGCAGTAGGTCTTGCTTGCGATGGATCGGATCTTACGACGGGTATTTTGTGAGAGGAAATGGGTAGAGGGGACAAGGTGAGCACCCCCCATGTGCTTCTCCACTCACCCTTAATGGGTATTTTGTGAGAGAATATGATATCCGTCTTAAGTTTGCGACGGATAGTGTCCGTCACAAATGAGAATTTGTGTTTGAATTGGCTATGATATCCGCTGATTTGTTAGCCTCGTGACTCGTGAGAATCATAAATGCGAATATTTAACCTTTTGCCTTTCATCCTTACCTCCTTTTGTCTGTTTTAGAGAATTAATTGTGTTGGGAAAGTAACAAATATTGGCATTAGGAGGACTAGTAACAAGCCCGTATCGTATTTAGTTTATTGGGCCGTGTGTTGTGCCCTAGTTTCCTATTCCTATGTTTGTATAAATACATTGATAAGATGAATAAGAAACACAAGTCGTATTGTTCTATTATACCGTATTCTTAACATGGTATCAGACTACACAACATAAAACAAAAATAAAAATCATCAACCCTAAAAAGTCAGCCGGCATGGCTGGAGAGGACGACAAAGCATCTCCGCCGCCGTCTCGTATCGATTCCTCGTCTCCGTATTTCATTAGCCAGAGCGATAAACCTGGCGACCATATTACCACTATTCGTTTGAAGCTCGATAATTTCGACGACTGGTCTCACGCCATTCGAACCGCCCTCAAAGCCCGTCGCAAGTACGGCTTTGTCAATGGTACGTACACTGCTCCGAAACCGCCGTGCACGGTGGAGGACTGGGAGGCAATTCAATCCATGCTTGTTGCGTGGATTTCTAATACGATTGACCCGGAGGTCAAGTCTCTGCTTCCCAATTATGATGATGCTAAACGGCTATGGGACGATCTCCATGAGCGCTTTAGCGTTATCGATGGCCCGAAAATTCAGCAATTACAGGCTACTTTGTATGAGTGCCGTCAAACAGAATCAATGTCCGTCGCCGTCTATTACGGTAAACTCTGTCAAGTTTGGGAAGAAATTGACAAATATGAACCTATCATCAATTGTCAGTGTAACAAGTGTGAATGTCACGTCGGGAAGCAGCATGTTGATCGTCGTGAAGGCAAGCGGGTACATCGGTTTTTGCTGGGTCTGTTACCGTCTGTTTATGGGTCTTTGCGCTCTGTTCTTCTATCGCAAACCCCCTTGCCCACCTTGCATCGCGCCTTTCATCTGATTTCCCAAGAAGAACGTGTTCGTGGCATTGACAAAGCCGCGGCTGATCGTCCTCCTACGGTCGAGACATCTGCGTTTGCTGTGCGGTCCGTGCCATCTTCTCAACTCCCGTGGGCTGAACGGCAGAAATTGGTATGTTCTCATTGTAATCGAAAGGGCCATGACCGTAGTATGTGTTTCGACTTGCTGGATGAACTCCCGGACTGGTGGTATGAGTTGCGTGGTATTCCGAAACCGGGTAAGCATGGGTCTGGCCGTGGGGGATCTGCTCGTGGCCGTGGAGGCCGTGGTGGTGGCAGAACATGTGGCTCTCGTGGGGATGGTACAAAGGCAGAATCTCGGGTTGATGTTACCCCTACCGAGAACCCCACCGTACACGCTGCTAATGTCGACCCCAAGCCCACCACTAGTGTCTCCGTCTATGGTACTCCTCATCACAATTTTTCTGGTAAGTGGCTCATTGATACGGGGTGCTCGCACCATGTGACGGGTAACTATGCTGTATTGTGCAATATAAGGCAGGATGTCAGTCGCGAAGTCGGTTTGCCTAATGGCACTAAAATCTGTGCTTCTCTCGTGGGTCAAGTCGACCTTACTCCTACCTTGTCTCTTAAATCCGTCTTATATGTTCCGTCTCTTCAGTGCAACTTAATTTCTGTGTCACAGTTGAGTGATACCCTTAATTGTGAACTTGTTACTAACTCTCACTTATGTACTCTTCAGGACCGTCATACGAGAGCGGTGATTGGCACGGGTGACAGACTCGACGGCTTGTACTACCTTCGTCAAGACCCTACTCACGGTTCTAGACATGTCTCGGTTGGAGCAACTCTTACTTTATGGCACAATCGCTTGGGTCATCCGTCGGAAAAAGTTGTTAAGTTATTACCTTTTCTACATAATAGCAAAGATTCTTTAATTAAACCGTGTGAGGTTTGCCATCGCGCGAAGCATATTAGACACAGTTTTCCGTTAAGCAATAATAAAAGTGGTTGTGTGTTTGAGCTTGTTCATTGTGATCTTTGGGGCCCGTATGAGCCGCCATCTTCGTCTGGTGCACGTTATTTTTTAACACTTGTCGATGACTTCTCACGTGGTGTATGGATCTATCTTCTGCGCTCCAAAACTGATGTCTATGTCAATTTTATGAACTTTGTTGCTATGATTAAGCGTCAATTTTCCGCTCAAATTAAGATTGTGCGTAGTGATAATGGGACTGAGTTTAATTGCCTCCAATCGTACTTCTCTAAAGAAGGCATTCTGTTCCATTCCTCTTGTGTCGGTACTCCACAACAAAACGGACGGGTGGAACGGAAACACCAACATATTCTTAACGTTGCCCGCGCCCTCCGTTTTCAAGCAGGTCTACCAATTAAATTCTGGGGTGAATGTGCCTTAGCAGCTGCCCATCTCATTAATCGTACCCCTTCGGTTCTGCTTGGGGGCATTACACCGTATGAAGTCCTATTTAATTCACCACCACCGTTTGATCGACTGAAAGTATTTGGCTCTTTGTGTTTTGCCCATGATCAGCGTGGTAAGACGGATAAATTTGCTAGCAGAAGTCGCAAGTGTCTGTTTGTGGGTTATCCTTCTGGTAAGAAGGGGTGGTACTTGTATGATCTAGACACACATGATTTTTTTGTCTCTCGCGATGTATCATTCTATGAAGATAACTTCCCGTTTGTAAGTCCGTTCCCTTCTTCCTCGCTGCCTCAGCCGGGTGCTGATCCCGAGGACACTGACTGGGAATATCCCTCCGTGCCCGCTGCTCCTGCGTCACCCATTGAGGCTCGGGTGGAGCCCCCTCCCACCACGGGTGAGACAGACGTGGAGGAGAATGCCCTCGAGGAGCAGCCCAGTGCTTCGGACCAGGGCATTGACGACCCATCTGGTTTGAGCACGGTTATGGGGAAGGGTCATCGCAAGAAATTTGTGTCTACCTCGTTACGTGATTATGTTGTGAGTGGGACTATTGGTAGTAGTACAAGCCCGTCTGCTTCTCCTGTCATCGTGTCAACACCCCTCTCAGGTATGCCGTATCCCCTTATTAATTATGTGCAAAGTGATAGATTTTCTATTCCGTATCGTACTTACCTGGCAGCTTTAATGACCCACAAAGAGCCTCGTTCGTTTAAAGAAGCGGTTAATGATGAAGTTTGGCGCAAGGCAATGGATTCCGAGATGAATGCCCTTGTTGCGAATGGTACCTGGTCCCTTGTTCCCTTGCCATCCGGAAAGAAAGCATTAGGGAGCAAATGGCTCTATAAAATTAAATATAAATCGGATTCCACCATCGAACGTTACAAAGCTCGCTTGGTGGTTTTTGGGAACCATCAGACGGAAGGTGTGGACTACGATGAGACTTTTGCCCCAGTTGCTAAAATGAGTACGGTCCGGACCTTTCTTGCTGTTGCTGCAACTCAAAATTGGATCCTTCATCAGATGGATGTCCACAATGCCTTCCTCCACGGTGATTTGGAAGAGGAAGTTTATATGAAATTGCCCCCTGGCTTTATTCCGGATGTACCAGGTATGGTCTGTCGTCTGAAAAAATCTTTATACGGTCTGAAACAGGCACCCCGCTGTTGGTTTGCTAAATTAGGCGTCGCCCTTCGTAAGTTCGGCTTTCGCCAGAGTTACTGTGATTATTCCCTGTTCACATTTGTCAAGAATAGTGTCCGTTTGAATGTCTTGATTTATGTGGATGATTTGATTATTTCGGGCAATGATGCGAAGGCTGTCGATTCATTCAAACAATATTTACACCAATGCTTTCATATGAAAGACTTGGGTGATCTTCGTTATTTTTTGGGCATCGAGGTGGCACGAAATCCGGATGGTATTTTTCTTTGCCAACGGAAATACGCCCTCGATGTTGTGTCTGAAGTTGGCTGTTTGGGTAGTAAACCCGCTGTGACCCCAATTGAACAACACCATCAGCTGGGTCGCTCCACCAGCCCGAGTTTGTCTGATCCTGAACCTTATCGACGCTTGGTTGGGAGGCTCGTGTACCTTGCTGTGACCCGTCCGGACCTTACCTATGTTGTGCATATCCTGTCACAGTTCATGCAAGCCCCTCGGCAGGATCACTGGGATGCCGCCATGCGTTGTGTTCGCTATTTAAAGGGGACCCCCGGGCAAGGTCTCCTCCTTCGGACTGACTCTGATCTTCGTCCTGTTGGCTGGTGCGATTCCGATTGGGCCGCGTGCCCTACTTCTCGTCGTTCCCTTACTGGCTGGCTTGTGTTTTTAGGCTCGTCTCTTGTCTCGTGGAAAACAAAGAAGCAGCACACGGTTGCTCGCTCCTCTGCTGAGGCCGAGTATCGTGCGTTGGCCGCTGTAACTTGTGAAATTAAATGGATGACGGGTTTACTTCGCGATCTGGGAGTCACACATTCCGCTGCTGTACCTATTTCCTGTGATAGTCAATCTGCTCTTCATATTGCTAGAAATCCTGTCTTCCATGAGCGCACAAAGCACATTGCAATTGATTGCCACTTTGTGCGTGATGCTATTAAAGATGGTCTTATCGCTCCGTCCTATGTATCTACGCATCTTCAGTTAGCTGATGTTCTTACCAAGGCTCTTGGAAGTACTCAGTTCGAGTTGTTAGTTGCCAAGCTGAGCACGTACAATCCGTACACTCCAGCTTGAGGGGGGGTAACAAGCCCGTATCGTATTTAGTTTATTGGGCCGTGTGTTGTGCCCTAGTTTCCTATTCCTATGTTTGTATAAATACATTGATAAGATGAATAAGAAACACAAGTCGTATTGTTCTATTATACCGTATTCTTAACAACTAGTCTAATAACTTATTAATTGTAAACTAGTTTTTTTCACTCTAAGTCTATCGATATAGAATAATAACCTTAACACACATATGGGAAGAGATATCAACACTACCGTAGTTGACAACGAGTTAAAGGTAGTTTGATATAAACAACTTCCATGAGAATATATATGCGTGTTTTTTTATATCAATATCTTAAATTCTTAATAATTTAACATATAATGTACACTTCTAGTATTTTATCATAAACTCTACTCACGAACAATACAGCTAAGCTCGAATCTTAAACCACCTCAAAATATAATATGTATCATTTCTATGTCACCAAGCTTAATGATCTTTACAATCCATTCTATGCATGTCAAGCTTTTCACCCTAATTACCTTCTAAAATAAAATAAATAAATAATTTAAAAAATACAGTATTCAGTCATCACTATTGTTACTCACGAGTAGTACATGTACCATTATTTAAAGAACTAATTTTCGTATGAGACAGTCTCACAATAACAGTATTGTGATAACCCTCACGCAAGTTGTGGTTACTTTTTTTTTTCTTTTTTTGGTAGTTTAGTGTATTTTATAATTTGTCACATAACATTCTTATATAAAAACGTCTTACGTGAGACTAGACATGACTCCGGGCCCGGGTTCAGGCTGGGCTGGAACAGGCCAAAAGCGGGTTGTGTATGGTTGGTCTGACCGGGCCCAGGCCCGTGCGGGAGGGCGGACTTGGCCGGGCTGCTAGGGGAGTGATATGTACCCGGGCCCGAGACGGGCCGAGCTGGCAAGCCTGTAGTGTTTTTTGTTTTTTTCCTAAAAAAAGCCGGGCTGGGAAAACTTAACCGGGGCCCGCCATGGGGGAAGCGGGCTGGACCGGGCCTGACCACATGCCACGCGGGCCAGTTCAAGTTGGTTCCCGAGCCGGGTCGGGCCGGGCTCACCCATTCTTTCCCCATGTCTACGTGAGACACTGAGAGATACTCTTACTACAAAGTATTTTTAACGTACACAATAGTGTATGCATGTAGAAATTGATGGCAGCCGTACCCCTACGCCATGGACCATGGTAGTTTGACACTCAATAGTCGTATTGATAAAAGAATCGGACAAAGAAGCTAAGCTATAATGGCTATAATGCTATATAGGTCATTGACCAAGCCTTTAACATTTTGCGATGAGATAATATATGTTGGTGTAGACTTGACCACAAACTTATTTCGTTCCAGTTTTTGATTCTTTGATGTTACACTTGGTCAAGTATATAAAACAAGTATTTATTGCGATTGTATCGACGGTAGTTGACACAGTTTGTTGATTATCAAAGTTTAGTTGGTCTAATTGATTACGGTTTATATCGTCTTTAATAAAATCGGGTCAGATTTTTCTCTCAAAAGGAGGTAAGTGGGAGGACAAGTGGGGAACTAAATGGATCATCACTTGCTCTCCCACTTGCTTTCTGATGAGAGGGGTTTCGACTCGTCTTCATCGAAAACGAATATGCTCTGTCTTTAATGAGAATTTGTGATAAAAATTTATAGTTTGTTGGTAATAAAGGTCATAAATTGGACAAATTCGTCCCAAGTTGGTCCGGCTTAATTTCTCTCGGAGCTCGAGCCTAAAATAAGCCCACAATGACCTTGGCCTGAGTTTTTGAGCAGCCCAGGTCACATCTTATATACTCTAGCAACCCTTTTATAGAACTGTCCTATAACATATTTATCTCAAAAATCATAAAAGGGGGGGCTTGCCCGTGGTCCAATACCGTCTGCTCTTATTCTCATCTCGATTGAAATGCCCTCTTCCCCCAACCAACTAAGGCCCAATCCGTAGGGTGAAAAGGCAATTTTACCTGGTTGGTAGAGTCTCGGTGATCTCTAAAATCTCAACTGGGCCTAGGCGGGGCCTACTTCCATCCCTAGAGTTGCTTTTCTTTTCTCTTATAAAATTATTTTAATTTAAATAAGGGCCAAAAAAGTCAGACAGAAAAGTTGAGGTACCAACCATAGACCTAGCTCACAGAAGAAGGGACTAAGCCAATATGAGAATAGTCACACTTAATATATAATTTTTTTTTTAACAATTTTCATTTTTTTTTAATTATCTGACATCTTATGACGAATATCAACATATTTAAATTCAAGCCATGAAAATTAACATTAGATTTTTAAAATAAAACCTTTTTGTACAAATATATTCACTATTTGTGTATACTCCTATGTTTGATTTGACTTTCTTGTTAAACTAGCACATTGGAGGTCAGCTCCGCCCTCAAAGAAAGGGAGAGTATACACTTCATAAACTCAACGTTGTTTAATCCAAAACCAATTGATGATAAGAAATCGTTGATGCTACGACCGATCAGGTAGGCTTATACACTTGGGGCTGAAAGTAACATCTTAGCCTAACCTAAACCTGACCCATCCACAGTCACCTTAATGGTACCCAGAAACTTGTTGAGACTAAGAGCACCCACAATAGAGAGGATTGAACAACCTCTTAACTCACACTCTCCTCTAAAAGTGAGAAATGAGGTGGCTAAAGATGGAGTGAAGTGTAAAAAAAAAGACATAGAAAGATAAAAAATAAGATGAAATCATCATGTCTATTGTGAATTCTCTAAGGAAAATTTTCAACACAGAGTTCAAGTTTCATAACTTTCATAAATAACTTGTTGAGTATCATGTCACCTACCACACCTTTATTAAAATTGACTCTAATTATAAATTTACTAGCAATTATTTTACAAGACTGTTCTAAGAAACGACAAACTTATTAAAAAGACGCCCAATATAAAGTGTTATTTGTATTTTGTAATGCATGTTGAAATCCTGAAGTTATGTTTTCTACTCGATATTCCATGATTACTACAAACTTATTTATTAGATATGTTAATAATAACCATTATAAATGCCTAGTTATAAAAATAATTTTTTTTTAAAAAAAACTCAATTAAGTTACAAGTAGTATGCCAAGCACAAATTCTCAATCAAGACGGGTCAAGTCCCCTCACAAAGAGCAAGTGGGGGACAAATGGATCCCTTTACTTGCCCCCACTTACTCTTTGTGAGGGGGACTTGACCCGTCTTAAGCTAAAGACGGGTCGTCCCGTCTTATATGAGAATTGCTGGTATATCAAGTAAGGACTTATTGTATTGGGCTAATCTCTGTCATTTGTAACAAGTTGTGTAAATCCACGACCATTAAACCAAAGAATAAGATTCTGTGGTAAGCCCATTACAGCTGCACAATTAGGCATTAACAGCCCATTTTTAAGAGTTTATGGGCTTCTAAGTAAAGCCCATATCACTTGTTTATTTTGGGCTCTAACGTGAATAATTGAATATCGCACTTTTTAGTGATTTTCTTTTGATATTCTGGCGCTCTGTTTACTGATGGACATTGAAATGCGCGGTACATGTTCGATGAAATTCCGCAAAGAGATAAAGTGGTAATTCTCTGCATTATTTTTTTTTTGAGGAAAAATCTGTTACTACTTGCTAGGTTGATACCGAAGATGTCTTAAGAAAGACGTATAGCGGACAATAGGTTCCAGGTTCGAAATCGAATTTCCCCGCCCTCGGTATTGTGAAGTCCTTGTGGCTCATTTGACAAAAAAAAAAAAAAAACTAGCTAGGTTATTAACTAGCAAAACTTGGTCGGGTTAAGGCGGGTATATTGGACCTTTTGAGACGCTATTCGAACAGGTTTTAGGTTTAGGAGCGTGGGTCTATCGGAAACAACCACTCTACATACTTTTTAGGTTGAGACACGGTCATTCGGACTTTCCTAAACTCTACTTGAGTAGTTTTAAGGTTCTTTTGACATTGAGCTGTAGGAGCAATTGTTTACTTCGATCATACTCCTTCCATCCCGTTTATATTGTCTTAATAGTAGTAGTATACGGGTACAATAACTTGCATCTTGAGGATGGTAGATTTTGGATGGAGGTAAAAATTGATAGTCATTCGAATGGTTTTTAGATGATATGGAGACTATTGGAGTTGGGAAAAATGAGGAGAAACAATTGCGTATTTACTTGACTCGTTTAGCATTAGGATACTGAATCATGCTATCTTGCTCAAGTAAAACTGCAATTAAGGGTCTAGAGACTCGACTTCCAAGTTCCTACATTTATCTCACAAGTGGCTT
>JAIUZE010003112.1:0-45843 GCA_022085475.1 Heliosperma pusillum | reverse complement strand
TTTAATGGAACGGAGATACTCTTGTCGATCACTCAAGAACATCAATATTCCAATTCAAAGACATAAAAAAAAAAATACATTTTTACACCAACAAATGATAAAACTAATTATCAGACGTCTCCAATAACAAGCTTTAATACTCATTGACGTTAAAACCAGTGAAAAACATTAAAATATTTTCAAAACCTTTAGTTCAAAATTTTTATAATAAGGGTAATAACTCCACTAGCTATAACTAAATTCTAACTACGGTTTCTATACACTAAGCAATGACTATTAACGCGGAGAATACGTAAGAAAAAGGAATAACCTCACGAGAAGAGTTCGGGATATTTAGCTAACATAGAAGATTCAGGCTCCCAAGTTTCTTCTTCGACATTTCGACAACGCCAGAGGACACGAACTAGGGGCACAACTTTGCTCCTAAGTTGCTTGTTTGCTCTTTCGAGGATCCGGATCGGCCTTTCTTCCAAAGTCAAGCTAGGCTCTAAATCTAGAATTTCCTCTTGAATGACATGGCTCGGATCACTAATGTACTTCCTTAACTGAGATACCTGGAAGACATTATGAACCTTGCTCAAATTCGGAGGCAACTCCAAACGGTAAGCAACGGAACCAATCTTTTCAAGCACACGGAATGGACCAATATATTTGGGACTTACCTTCCCTTTTGCACCAAACCGTTTCACCCCTTTCATAGGTGATACCTTGAGGAATACTCGATCATCAACTTCAAAGGCAAGTGGTCGACGACGGATATCGGCATAAGATTTCTGTCGGTCTTGAGCGGATTTCATGCGCTCTCTAATGATCTGCACCTGATTGACGGTCTCAGTCACCAAATCGGGTCCTAACACATGAGCATTTTGGACTTGATCCCAACAGACAGGAGTACGACACTTCCTACCATACAAAGCTTCATAAGGTGACATTTTAATAGAGGCTTGATAGCTATTGTTGTAGGAGAATTCAACAAGAGGTAAACATTTCTCCCAAGAAGTATGAAAATCTAAGGCACAAGCTCGGAGCAGATCCTCTAATGTCTGGATAGTCCTCTCAGTCTGTCCGTCTGTAGCGGCATGAAAAGCTGTACTCATTAGTAGCTTACTACCCATGGCTTCTTGTAAAGCAGTCCAGAAACGAGAACAGAATCTAGGGTCTCGGTCTGAAACTATATCTTTAGGAACTCTATGATAGCGTACTATCTCTTTCACATAGGCACCAGCTAGAACATTTAAATTCCATGTTTCCTTGATCGGTATAAATCTAGCACATTTGGTCAGTCGATCTACAACTACCCAAACAGCATCCTTTCCACCAGTAGTTCTAGGTAAAGCCATCACAAAGTCCATGGCAATGGACTCCCATTTCCAAAGAGGAACATCCAGAGGTTGTAGCAAACCTCCGGGTTTCTGATGCTCAATTTTCACTTTCTGGCAGGTAAGACATTTGCTAACATAATCTAGGACATCAATCTTCATTCTAGGCCACCAAAATTGTAATCTCAAGTCTTTATACATCTTGTCACCACCAGGATGTACAGAATAAGGAGAAAGGTGAGCCTCAACAAGGATCCTCTTTCTCAACTCAGCTACATTCGGAACATACATCCTACCATGGTAACGAAGATATCCATCACTATCCACCACACAATCCTTAGCTTGCCCAAGCTGAATTTTTGCTTGAATGGATTTGAAAGTAGCATCTTCAGGTAGGCAAGTACGGATCTCACGGTAACAGTCAGGTTCTGCACTCAAGGCACTAAGATGATCAAAGCCCTTCTCAACCAGGCTTATCCCTAACTTTTGAAATTCTACGATAAATTCATGAGGTAATTCACGGATAGTGTTCAAAGAGTGACAAGTCTTTCTACTCAAAGCATCGGCCACCACATTTGCTTTCCCTTCATGATAAATTAATTCAGCATCATAATCATTCACTAACTCTAGCCATCTTCTTTGCCTCATATTCAACTCTTTCTGGGTAAAAATACATTTCAAGCTTTTATGGTCGGTATAAATTCGGCAATGAACTCCAATAAGGTAATGTCTCCATGTCTGCAAGGCATGCACCACCGCAGCTAACTCAAGATCATGAGTCGGATAATTCACCTCGTGAACTCTCAGCTGTCGAGAGGCATAAGCAATAACCTTTCGATTTTGCATTAAGACACAACCTAGACCATATTTTGAAGCATCACAATAAACATCATAGTCCACACCATCCTCAAGTAAGGTCAACACTGGAGCAGTAGTCAACCTAGTTTTCAATTCCAGGAAAGCATTCTCACATTCATCGGTCCACACAAACTTAGACTCCTTCTTCAACAATTGAGTCATCGGTCTAGCTATCTTAGAAAACTCTTTCACAAATCGACGGTAATAACCCGCCAAACCAAGGAAACTTCGAATCTCAGTCACATTTTTCAGACTCTTCCAATCAACAACGGCTTCAATTTTGGCAGGATCTACCATAATACCATCTTTGGATATGACATGTCCAAGAAAAGCTACTTGATGCAACCAAAATTCACAGTTAGAGAACTTAGCAAACCACTTTTGACGACGAAGAATGTCTAAAATGATACGGAGATCTTTGACATGATCTTCATCATTCTTTGAGAAAATTAAGATATCATCAATGAATACCACAACCCACTTATCGAGGTACTCACTAAAGGTACGATTCATTTGATCCATGAAGATAGCAGGAGCATTAGTCAATTCGAAAGGCATCACTTTAAATTCGAAATGTCCATATCTCGTGCTGAAAGCAGTCTTAGGAATATCGGATTCACGAACTGGAATTTGATGATAGCCCGATCTAAGATCAATCTTGGAAAAAGTAGAAGCACCACGTAATTGGTCAAAGAGATCATCAATTCGTGGAAGAGGATATTTGTTCTTGACTGTCACACGATTAAGTTCACCATAATCGATACAAAGTCGCATAGAACCATCCTTTTTCTTCACAAAGAGAACGGGAGAACCCCAAGGAGAAGCACTAGGCCTAATAAAGCCTTTCTCAATCAAGTCATCAAGTTGGATTCTCAACTCTTTCAATTCGGAAGGAGCCATACGATAAGGAGCTTTAGCAATTGGTCCAGTTCCAGGAACTAGATCAATGGAAAATTGAACATCTCTTTCAGGAGGAATTCCCGGTAATTCATCGGGAAAAATATCTGGATATTCACAAACAATAGGAACATCCTTCAAAGGAGGAAGAGAAGAATCAGAAGTAGTCACTACGCATAGAAACGCTTGATGACCCTTCTTCAAAACATTCATCATTTTCATAGCTGAGATTAACTTCACACTAGCTTGCTTTCTAACTCCTTGATAAAATACACGAGTACCCAAAGGACTTTTAAGAATAATCTTTTGATCTCGGCATTCGAATCGAGCATGATAAGTAAATAACCAATCCATGCCCAGAATAACATCAAATTCTTCAAGTGGGAATCGAAAGAGATTAGCCGGAAAAATAGATCCCGATATTGATATAGGAACATTGGAATAGATATTAGAACAGGAAAAGATGTCACCGGAAGGTAAAGATATATCCGTGCTTTCACCAAGCGAAGATTCAAGAGGTAATTTGTCGGAGAGTTTCATCGATATGAATGACAAAGAAGCACCTGTATCGAATAAAACTAAACAAGGAACTTTAAATATTAAGAACGTACCAGTGACTATATCTGGGTGTGCCTCAGCCTCAGCACGGCTCATCAAGAAAATACGACCTCTCGGTCTCTCAGAAGTAGCAGGTGTAGTAGCAACAGCAGTCTTCTTCGCAGGACATACATTAGCCTTGTGTCCAGGCTTGTTGCAGAAGAAACATATAATAGGCATATCCCTATCAAAACAACCAACTCCGGGATGTGCTGGCTTCTTACACTGGTAGCACACACGATCCTTCAGTCCTTTGTTGTTGCTAGGAGATAGATTACGAGCACCTTGATTTGCTTGACCACTCGGAATAAACCTTCTCTTATTAGGATAAGAGGGAATGGAAGAAGCAACATAAGGCCTAGAAGGAACAACGTAAGGCCTAGGAGTAGGATAGAATGGCCTCTTGCCAAGAGATGTACTAGAAGCACGAGCCTCTTCATCAATAGCTTTAAGAGAGCTCTCGGCCCATAAGGCATCATCGTAGATCGAGACAAAGGATGTAGAATCTCTACGAATCATACTCTTAAGCTTTGGAGTAAGCTTTTCAAGATAAAAGAAAACTTTTTCATCTTCATTTTTGACAAGTCTAGTGGCATAGTGAGAAAGTTCATTGAATTTATCGGTAAAGGCTTGAACAGAAAGATTTCCTTGCTTCAATTCCATGAACTCTTTAAGCCTTTGTTGTTTCAGCTCTTTTGGATAGAATCTAGTTTCAACTAGATCCTTAAAGCGATCCCAACCAAAGCCAGGTTCAAGAATAGAAGTAGGACCAGTCATAGACCACCATCTATCCGCTTCTTTCACAAGGAAATGAGAAGCCAATTTCACCTTGTCACCTTCACGAACTTCATACAAGGCAAAACTCTTCTCCAATTCACGGAACCATTCAGTGAGTGCCACTGGATCTACTTCACCACCATACGTCTTGGTGTTGTTTCGAGTTAATTGATTTGCCACCCAAGTATAAGTGCCAGGGGCACCTTCTGGAGGCGGAGTAGGAAGAGGAGCAGGAACAGGTTGGTTTGGTTGATTCTGAAGAATCTGAGTAAGAGCTTGTAGGATTGCATTATCTACAGCTTTTCTTGGAGGAGCCATCTTACAAAAGAAGACATTGGCTTACTTAACAAAGACTTACTTAACAAATAGCAATCACAAAGAGACTACAACATAAAGTCATAAATCTACCCATCCTACCCATCTCTCAAGTTTATTATTTCAAGGTCAAGTTATTTATAGTAGGGTGCACAAACGTGCGTTGGGAGCAAATAAGCTCTGATACCAACTGTGACACCCTCAAAAATCGCGGAAAAATTAAACACGTAATTTCTAAATAAAAACTGCATGGATATGTTTGTAATAGGTTCATTTGAGTAAAAACCTGTAATTTTTAAAACCTGAACCTGTTATAAAGATATCCTAATAGAAGGTGTCAAAACATGCAAGGTCTAAACAAACTTATTTACATAACCATCGCTATAAATAGCGGAGAACAAAATGATACAAAACAAATGTACAGAGGGAGACATATGTCTCTAAAAGTGTGACATACATGTCACTACAAAATGGGAACCAATCTAAGTTCCAAGGTTACTTTGCTCGCTAGCTCGTCCGTGTACCCCATATAAGCATCACCTACCTGTCAATCGCATTTTATACAAACACGAAAGCCACAGTCAGTGGGGAGTAACTCCGAGTTCTCCCAGCCACGAAATGTCATGTTAATATAACATGAAAGCATATAAATATGAGCAAATATAATACATAGCCCATTTAAAGGCTAAACCATCAAGCTTTTCATGTGAAATTCAATATAAATAACATATAGTTCTAGTATGTGAATACTAGACCAACTCAAGCTACACTATCATGTGAGTCACATATCATACGGGAATCCAAACTCTATCAACCATAGCCGGCTTGCATCTCACCTTCTATGTTTCATAGAATCATCAAACAAGAAAGGGCAATATATCTAGAGACAGGCATAAGTTCCTAGTACAGTCAATAGTCACTTTGTAACTCGAGTCTATACCACGAGGTAGGGAAGCTAGTATTTTAGCTCAGAGGTTACATTTAAAACATGGCCAAGATACAACTCAACCCTAATCCTAGACTGCGCAGACCTAGAGAAATGCGGATAAAACCACCGCACCCAAGACTCATGATAAAACCACATGAGTACCCTAAGGAGTCCACCAAAGGGTTGGCTAGTACTTAAGCTGACCATCCACTCACAAAATAGGCAGAAAAGTCATGCCCCAGCTTGGATATAAACCCACCAAGCCGGGAACACAAAGGCTATTAAGCCGTGAACATACACTCGTCAAAGACTATAATGACCTATCTATGACAATGACCGAAGATATTTACTTAGGACCTCGTCCCAAGTGAATACTTTAGCCAACTTAACAATAAGAAGGGCAAAAAGTCCAAACTTGTACACACAAATGATCACAACCTCGCTTATGGAAGGCTACACACGAGTATAATCAAATGATAATACAACATTACAAAACAACATGGCCAAGGCATCTAATTTCCAATATATAAATTATAAATATTTAAGCATCATTTTATAATATTCATTATCAACCAAAGTCATCCAAACTTACCCCAAAGACAAATCCCCGACCCAAGTCCCGCGACGGGTCATTGGTCAAATCAGGGCTGACCGGTTTAAACCTAATTTGACCAAACTCATTCGGTCATATTGGCCCAGCTCAGAGTCTTGACTCATTTTGACTCAAATCACACAATTCAACATAATACAATTCATGTGAAAATTATCAACATAAGGAAAAATTATTCCAACTTATAAGCTAACCCATTTCCAACAATTTCTCATAATAATAAAAATTACTAATACACCAAAATATCAACATGTTCAATTGTACAAATGACAAACACAAAGCATCAAACAAAGGCTCAAACACACAACCCGAACAACGGCCAAACCCGGCCACACACACGCCACACACAAGGCACACACACACCACATACACGGCCTGCCTGGCAGCACTCACGGCCTGCCAGGTCAGTCCCCTTTACTCCCTCTTTTCTTTCATCCAAAATCGTTCCAATATCATCCCAATATCGTCACAAGCAACATACAACCATTACCAATTCATTTCACAATCAAACATATGAGATAAACTACAAAATTAATAAACTTTAACAATGATCATTCATGTGATATAAAACTTAACATATTACTACTCAAATAACATCCAACACATAACAACTGTGACATTATATCGTCGAGTAACTCGGAATAGTTACCTTAAGCTAGAAAAACAAAAGTAACCCTTGAGAAAACCCTAAAACCGCGACTACCCTTCGTCCTCTACTATATATGAGTCTCATAAGTCGTCTTCATCATCTTCACCTATTTAAAACAACAAAAACACAACAATTATCAAATAAACCGAAATTATACCCAAAAATAAGCTTAAATCGAAATTAGGGAAACTGGAATTAAAACATACTAGGATGTAGATCTTGAAGAGAGGATTCCGAATATATAAATTTTGCGAAAATCGGACTAGAAACGAAGAAGTTATGCTGAAATTACGATTGTAAGTTTATTTGATTTTTTTTGTTGATTTTTGATGTTGGTAGAACAAATTGGGGAAATGAAAATGGAACCTAAGGGAGAGGGGAAGGCTGGCTGGCTGCCATAAGGGTCATGGAGTATTGGGTCTATTTTTTTTTTACTCGGTTTTGGTTCGATTTGACGGGAATTCGAATTATTCGTCAAACGCGATTTCCGACAACGCTAAAGTTTTTAAACACGAGTTTACTAGTAAATTAAGTACCCCAATGCCCTATATCCTAACCCATTTACCCAACGACCGTAAGGAATAGAAAATCCCATTTTTACGACTTTTCTTTGAAATACTCTTTTATTAAAGAAAAAGGTTTAAATATAGTTTAAATTACTTTTAAACATTTCCAAACTATCAAAAATAATTATATTACTTCAAAATAAAATAAAATTATATTTTATCGAATTATTATTATTTCAATTAAATTAATATTAAATTCAAGTTGATTTAAAATATTACTTTTAAAATATAATAACGGTCCAAATTTACGGGGTGTTACATTCCACCTCTCAATCCTCACATGTGTGTGTTTCCCAATCTCAGAGTTTGTGAACTACGATAGTTCTTTTCCTCATCATCATGCTTTGATTTCAAATGTGACCAATGGTCACGAGCTCACATCTTTCTACAAAGCGATGCAGGCCTATCACCGGCAATAAATCATGCATATTAAGGTAAAAGCCCCAAAATTGCTGATTAATTTTAGGCCAAAAATACTTATTTTTTTGCGAAAATTAACTTCCACGAAAAATAATTTTATTTTTTAAGTAAAAATTTGAAAATGTTTATAAAATATTTATTTTTTGCCACAATTAACCCCAAAACGTTTATAAATCATTTTTGGGTTTTTTATATAGTAACCCTGTATTTTTTCAAATTTTACGTGGTAACCCTATTTTTTAGATATCACATATGGTAACCCCCAACTTTATTAATAATAATACATATCACCGTGACCCTTAAAATATTTTCCGTCAATTTGTCCGTTAAGCATGTGACGTGGCTAAATGAATTACGATTTTTCTACAAGATAACCCTCTATTTGTTTAAATTCTACAAGATAACCCTAAATATAGTTTACAAAAGAAATACTCTTAAAAATACTACCTTAGTCACTCAATTTATTATTCTTAGAACTTTTTACACTTAATTACTCCAAATAATGTCAACTTTCGCTATCACACTCTCTTTACGAAATCATTACCGTAATTCCCAAAAATGGGGTTCATTTATAAACAAAGAAATACACTATTAAGCTCTAGTTTAAGCCTTAAGTTTGCAAATAAGTCCCTATTCCTCAACTGTACACAATTTATTGTGCCAATTTGTGGAATAATTGAAGTGAGTCATTGTTTAGTCTTTGACAAGATTTTCAGTTTTAAGCCGTCACATATACCACTGATTATTCAACTTGATTGTCGTAAAAATTGAATCTGTAAATAAAAGTTGATAGGAGAAAATTGATGTTTATACAAAACTTCCAGGAATCCAGGGGAGTCCCACATGTTAGGTTACTGTGAGATATCAGCTAGTCAGCAAAGCAGAACAATCGAGATAATCACCGGTATCACCTAGTAAGCCACTTTACTAGCCAGAAGATCAAACATAGCAGAGCAATCGAGAAAGTCACCGGTACCAGAAGGGATTCGAAGACTTGCAATCCAGTAAATTTTGCAGCCACCAGAGACATTACAGCACCATAAACAAGCTGAAAGGAATCCCAACAGAAGGCCCAAACGACCAAAGCGTACGTCCATCGCATCAGCTTTAGAGTCGCATCCTCCTTGGCAGTTTCAGCAGCCGGCAAAGGGTAATTTTCATAGTAAAACCCAGCTGTTGTTATAAAAGGGTTGTGCAAGGGAAACCTTGCACAAAAAAACCTGAAATCAATAATCACATTGTCAAGATGATCAAATCGAGAATCCTAAAACTGGACTTACACAGTTATACACAACATTTCTCAAATTTTATTAAACTTAGCTAAACATGATTTATCAATCAAACAACTTAAAAGTTCAAAATATTTGGATTTGAAAAGCAGAGAATACATCATTAGGCATTAAATAATGAATTGTCAATCTTTTCAATTATCATGAAGAGCTTTTACTACCAATAGCAAGAAGAGTTTCAAGGAATGTGAAAAATTATTAATGGGCTTCCGCACAACAATTAGTATGTGACTCGTAGGTCGCTTATGGAATATGTCGCGGAGTAATTTTATTATGTTTGTTTATTAGGTAACTTACTATATAAATACTATCTTAGCCTAGCTATTTTTGAAGAAGAGATTTGTGAGGCAAATATATTAACAATTTAAGGAAGCAGATCTAGAAAAGTGAACCACGTAAACTTGTATCTTTTATTTATTGGATCTACTCCAACCCGTTTCCGCGCACGACAGGCTTAGCTTCTACTTAAACAATAACCCAAACTCAAACACTGCAGTGTTGAAAAAATGGGGAAAAAACAACATAGCAAAGATCGTATGTACATAACCAAAACCGAATGGGCTACCGAATGGGGCGGTGCTAAATCCAAAGACCTCCGTACTCCCTTCAAACGTCTCCCTTTCTACTGCTGCGCGTACTCCTCTCTTCATTACTCCTTTTTATTTCTTGAAGTAACCAATACTCTCTTCGTCTTAATCATTTGTTTGCCTTTGACTAAAATACTCCTAAAAAAAAGACAAAAAAATGACCGGGACGAAGGAAGTATTTGAGAGACTTAAATGACTTTGGGTTCATCTCTAAGTTTCAAGGACGACTCTTATTTATAATCGCGTGATCATCTCAACTTATAATATTTCTCCGATGTGGGATAACTCTTCTATTTATACATAGTATATTCACCACACTTGATTACTTTTTAATGTGAGACAAATAACATATTTGGTAGTTACCATTAAAATTATTGTATACGATACTTTATAAATTAATTTTGATGATGTAAATTTCATTAAGGTATAAATAATAATACAAACTTTTAAGATCTCTGAAAGATAATACTTGAGAGATTCAAAAGATTTTGGGTGAATATCTAAGTTGAAAGATGACTCATTTTCACAATATTTTTTTTGAATTGAATGTACAAAATTTTATATACAAATTATAAACACCACTTGAATATAATATAGGAAATGTATACTGAGATAAATAAAATATTTTTCACTTTATTTTTTAATGATATTTTCCTAAATTAATTTTTGATGATGTAAGTTTCACTAATGTGGATACAAATTTTTAAGAGCTCTCTAAGATAGTATTTAAGAGCCTCAAAAGATTATGGGTTGATATCTAAGTTCCAAGGATGAATCTTATATATAATTATAGGATCACCCTAGCTTATGATAATTTTCTGATGTGGGACAATATACTATTTATACGTAATATATTTACCACACTTGTATTATATTTCAATGTGGGACAAATAACTTATTAAGTAGTACACCATAAAAATTAGGGTTATTTAACAGTATTAATCCATCCTATGCCTACTCTTCTCATATTAACCCATCTTAACAATTAACTGAGAAAAATCCGACTTATTGCCCTCTTTATCTTTTACTGAACTGAGCCTAATTTTTACCTGTTATAACAGGTAAGCTTTCAGGTCATAGTGAATTAGTGGACCCCATTTTTTTTGTTCTTCTTCCCACGTCAATTACTTCCCTCACATTAAAAACAGACCACAAATTTCAACAAAATTTCAGAAAAACTAACCCTAATCAAATTACCTAATTACACAACACATAAACCAATTAATCCATCAATTAAACACTAATCTCAAATTTTTAAAAACCCCACACTTTAATCTTCAAATTATATATTGAGCTGATTCTTCCAATCTTGTCCTCGATCAATATTATGAACTTCCGACAATACTCACCCTCGACCCACCGCACCAACCTTCTTGTCAAGCCATCAACACTATCTTAATCATTGACGGCGAGCTTCCCGGCTTAAAAAATATTTCCGACCGGTACAATTGTTTGATTATCTTTTCAAAATCTTTTTTTTTTTACTTTTTTTTTTGTAAATCTATATAAAACTTAAATCATCTTTACCAACAAGGATCAGGATTTTGAAAGAAAAATAAAAGAAAAAAGGGTGGTTGGTGGTGTGGGGTTGTAGTATGCGAAGTGGGTGGCGTGGGAGTGTGGCGAAGATGGTGATGCCGTGATGGTGACTGGTGTTGAAAGAGAAAGGAAAAAAATGAGGAAGGAGGTGGATGAAGGTTTTGATTATATGGCAATTATTATGTGGAAAAAAATAGATTGAAGCTTTTTAATTGATGTTTTTCTGGGGATTTGGATTTGGAGCTATGGGGTTGGGTTTATTGATTTGAGAGGATGAAGACTGAAGATTGATGAAGATTAATGAGGCAGCAATTAGGCAAGTGGTAAGGTAACCGACTGTACAAGTATCCCTTCCATAAGTTCAATGAAAGATAAATGAGTGAATAATTCGGATTTTTCTCAGTTAAACGCTAGGATGGATTAATATAAGAAGAGTAGACATAGGTTGGATTAATCCTATTAAATAACCCTAAAAATTATTTCATATATAGGATACTTTCCTAAATTTTCTAAATTAAGTTTGATGATGTAAATTTCACTATTGTGGAATTAATAATACAAAATTTTAAAGGTTCATTAAACCAATACTTAAGAGACTAAATGACTCCTATTTATAATCGTACTTATTAGTATATATATTTTCCATAAATACATTATTTTTCAATGTGAGACTAATAACACATTAAGTATTTTATCATCAAAATTATTATTTATGATAATTTTCTAAATTAATTTTTAATAATGTAAATTTAACTATTGTGACTATTATAATTCCATTTGGAGCTATCCAAAACAATGATTAAGAGACCTAAAAAATTGTAGATTTATACCTAAGTTCAAGGATGACTCATATTTATAATCATAGGATCACCCTATGTTATAATAATTTTTCAATGTGGGACAATTTACAATTTATAAGTAATATATTCACCACACATACATTATTCTTCAATGTGGGACTAATAACAAACTAAGTATTACACCATCTTTTTTCATATAATATTTATTTCTTAACTGTTACTAAACTGTTATATTAATATTAGAATAATAAAAAAATATTTTAAATGTCATTTATTAAATTTTTAAAGTCATTTATTAACATAGCAATATAAAAAAATAGTTTAAAAGCTCGTGCGATGATCATATTTATGATCACTCCACTTTATGATAATTTTTTTTAATGTGGGACAAATTTTGATATTTATACGTAGTATATATTCACGAGTCACGATGCCTACATTGTTTTTTTCAATGTGGAACAAATAACACATTAAATAGTTTACCATCAAAATTATTATTTATGATATTTTTCTAAATTAATTTTTAATGATGTAAATTTCACTATAGTGAAAATTATAATACAAATTTTTAGAGTTTTGTAAGACAATATGTAAGAGGCTCAAAATATTTTGGGTTGAAACTTTATTTCCAAATATGAATCATATTTGTAATCATAAGATCACCCACTTTATGATCGATAATTTTCTGATGTGAGACAATTCTACTATTTATAGGTAATATATTCACCACATCTACATTATTTTTCAATGTAGGACATATAATATACTAAAAATTACACCAAATATGTCCAAATAATATGAGTTTCTATACTTTGCAGAGTTTTTTTTTCACCACGGATCTAATTATATTATCTTCATAATGTTTTTTTACAATACTTAATTTTTTTTAATAATACCTTTTATACTTAATTTTTAATGATGTAAATTTAACAATTGTGAAGATAATAATATACAAAATTTTAAGAGATCTCTAAGACAATACTTAAGAGACTTAAAAGATTTTAGTTTGTTATATAAGGTCCAAGAATGATTCATATATTTAATCATAGGATCACCCACCTTATGTTAATTTTATGATGTGGGACAATTTTACTATTTATACATAGTATATTCATCACATCTACAAACTTTTAAGAGATCTCTAAGACAATATTTAAGAGATTCAATAATTTTGGGTTGATACATAAAGTTTAAGGATGACTCCTATTTATAATCATAGGATTACCCACTTTATTATTTTTCCAATGTGGGACAATTCTACTATTTATATATATGTAATATTTTTAGCACATCTACATTATTTTCCAATGTGGGACAAATAATAGTTATGAATTTAATTTTTATTTAAAGAGTTTCTAAAAAGTTGAAAATTTGATAATATTATTAGGAAAATAATTAATTTAAAAAATATAATCAAAATTTAAGAGTTCAACCACAACTTGGAAAGTATATGTATGAATATAATGTTAAAAAGTTGATAATATTATTAGGAAAATAATTAATTTAAAAAATATAATAAAAATCTAAGAGTTCAAACATAACTTGGAAAGTATATGTATGAATTTATTTTTTATTTTAAGAGTTCCTATAAAGGGGGAACCACTCACGTGTCTCGAAAAAAGCCTCTTTTATATATATATACTAGTTTTAAACCCGTGCAAAAAATGCACGGGTTCGCTAATACTAATTTGAAATAAAATCAAATATAATATTTTTTTATTATTTTTATTAGTTCTAAAATATTATATTTTTTACTTTTTTCATAGGAAAAATTTATACTATCTAATAATCAAATGTTAAAACTTTTAGAAGTTGAAAAATATATCTAATAATTTTATTACTTGGTAATTTCTTCAATTAAAGCTATTAAAGCTATAGTTATCTAATGATTGTTGTTATATTACATATGATTGAATTTATTTTTGTTAAAAAAAAAATTTCAATCCATGTAAATTCATGAGTTTCCGAATATTTAAAGCTACTATGTTAAAGTTTTAAAAATATGTCATGAAAAAACTAAAATTTCATAGTTAATTTTTCTTATGAAATTCTCTTAATTAAACTTGAAATAAAGTGTTTCATAAGTAGTGGGTGGGGTAGTTGGGTTTTCCTTTGTAAATATGTAAATGTTAAGAGTTATAAGAAAGTAAATAATCTTTTGTTGTGTACGTGGAGCCCGCTTTACCTTTTGCTTTTCCTTGAATTCATCCGCCAATCAGAAACATTTAAATGTTTCAGCTTTAGTATAAAGTAGATAACGTAGGGCAAGCGTTTAAACTAAAAAATAAATCTATAATTGAAGTCATTTATAAGAGTTGGACTCTTAAATATTGCTTAAAAACTCAATTTTTTATCCGAGACTTCGAAAGCGATTTATAATTATTGGACTCTGTATATCATCACTCAAAATAGTACTCCTTTATTTCTTAGATAAAGATGTCTATTTGATATTTTTTGTGATATCTTTATGTGTAACATTATTTTTTAAAACTAACGGTATAATATCATATACTACTAATACACAAGGAGTATAACAAATTTAGGAATACTTCAGTAATTGGGGGTGTTTGGCTGAGTAAAATTTATTAATTCAGTGACCTTCATACAACAACACAACAATATTTATTCTCTAAATATATTTCGCCCCTAAAGTGACTCTATATTTCCAACAATTAAAAGTCATACCGTTTTATTTATAGTTTCTTCAAGTCTGATAGTAAATTATATCATGAAAAAAAATATGATTGTTTGTTGAGTTTGCATTTATTAAAATCATATTTTTTTATACTAAAAGAGTTAACGTTTTGGCTTGAAACCAGATCTACTTCCAAACACTTTTTAAAGTGAAGATCCATGTTTGAGCCTTTACAAAAGACATGTTTTACTCTACTTCCATAATTGTGACCTTAGACTCTGCCCACTTACTCAATTGTATTCATCTTTACGGGTGTTCGTTTCACCCAACAAAATTATGAGTATAGTTGAAGACTTTGGAGATATTAGCATTTAGGATTACCATACAACATTTTGGGTGTTTAAGGGATATACAGCTTTTTTAAGCTACATGTTTATCGATTTATATTAAAATTCATATCCATATGTTTAACTTTATAGCTGTTTGATAATGTTTTGAGTCCTATTTAAACTCGAACATATCAAAACTGTCATGTAAGAAATTAAAGCCCGTATGGAAAAAAAATATTTACTTGCAACATCTGTAAATAGTTTTAAATACTGGGAGTCTCTCACACCGCCAGGTTTGTGTGAGACGACCCACTTTTATAAAATAAAAGTACTCTTTTACCAACAATAATAAAGAAATATTTTTTTTCTAGAATAGGACCATCTCACATCGTGAGGCGGTTTATTCTAAAATTTGTGTAATTTATATTGTGTACTGCCGGTTGTTTAATGACAAAGATAAAATTAGTTTAAGTACTCTTTTGAAATAGTTATTCTTGAAAAAGGGAATATGATCTATGGCTCTGTTTTATATTAGCATCATCAAGAATCCAATAAGCACCATCTTGTAATCAACATGCATGGAAAATTTTATAAGACAAATTACAAAAATAGTAGAATCACCAGTTATTACATAAAATTGACTAATTAATACTGCTAAAAATTCAGTCTCAAAAAAATGGATTAACCTTGACTATAGAAAATTAATACCTTGTAATATTGATGTCATATACACACGATGGCCTGTTGGAAATTTACGAAGAAAATAAAATTAGTAACAATTATAATTTCGTACGTCTGAATAATTGTAATTAACTTAATTATGGAATAATACACTTATGTATGTGCTAGATATAATAATTATGAATGAAGAGAATACAACTTTTGGTAAGATTATTCCTGCAAGCTTCCAACAACAACAAATAGTTAGGCTCATAGCATGAAGAAATAGACAAAACTCAAATATTATGCTTTGTTAAACTGAAAGTCGTATGCAAGAAAATATATATATATACACAAATTAAAGATTGTGAAAGGTTGTAAAATAGGATGCATGCTTTAGTCATTGAGTTTGTGTAGGCATGAAATTCTATTAAAAATAAGCCTATCTTCGTTACTTTTAATAAATAATGAAGTAAATATTAGGTACGTATCTCACAAAAGTTGGAGACTCTGTAATCGCTCGAAAAAAGCTTCCTTTAATAATATAGAAGATAGATATTGATTATTCTTAATTCGATTAGTTTAAGTTAAGTAACTTACTATATAAACACTATTTTAGCCTATCTATTTTTGAAGGGGAGGTTTGTGAGGTAAATACTTTAAGAATTTTAAGAGGCAAATCTAGAAAAGTGAACCGCGCACGAGAGGGCTTAGCTCAAAAAGGCTACCCATACACAATGTGTATGGAAAACCCATACACAACCAATAGGAAGGCGACACGTGGCAAACTAGAGTTATCCTATGATGGTTAGTTTAGGGGTAGGTTAGTCATTTAACATCTATGGTTAACTTAATCACTACCTCTAGTCAACTCTAATTATGGTAGAATTTTATTCAAATCCCAATTTTATATATTTCCAAATCCAATTTTATTTATATGGACGTTTTGTATTTTATTTTTTTTATTTCTTCACACATATTTCGGTTTATGGCATTACTATTATTATTTTTATTTCTTTTATTCATCAAAGTTTAGACTAAAATCGTTTTACCTTAAATTAATTAAATTCTTTTATTCATTTAACATCCTTTAACCCTAATTTTTTTTCATTTCGTTTATTAATCATTGAAACAAACTCGCCTTGTATTATATTGTCAAACAAATCATCCTGATAACTATTTTTAAATTTCGTTTATTAAATTTCATGTTTTTCATATCCCGAAATATAATCAAAGTTTAATTATTTGTATTTGTTCATACTTTTTTTTTTAACAATATCGTTTTATCAAATTTCGGTTTTTGGTATTGTTACTATTATTATTATTAATTAAACTTTCATTTAAATCGTTTAACCCTAATTTGGTTCGATTAATCCAAAACATAGTTCGATTATATTAATAAAATCGATGAACCCTAAAAACCTAATTCGATTATAGTAATCAAATCCTTCGAGTAATTGATATAATTAAGTAAATAATTATAATATTCTTTACATATTTAGGATTATGCGTTTGTATATAAATTATTGTTAGTTTTGTTACCTTCATCTTAGGAAAGAATTTTACAGGATATATTTTCCGATTATAAAAATTGATTCTGTTTTTATTTTATCTTCATATCTTCATTATTTTAGTTGTTTATATATTAGAACTTTAATCTAGTTTCCATTTAAAAAATATCATTTCGGTTATATACTTATTTTTTTCATTTGTTATATACTTATTTTTTTTATTTCTTCATACATGCATTTCGGTTAAGGAATTATATTTATTATTATTATTTTCATTATTTAAATTTTGTTTATTCATCAAACGTAGACTAAAAGCGTTCAACCCTATTTTTAATTCGATTAATTGAAAACCTAATTCGATTATATTAATAAAATCAAGTAACACTAATTTAATGCGATTAGTCAAAAGCTAATTTGATTCCTTTAATGATATCGATGAACCCTCAAAACCTAGTTCGATTATATTAATCAAATCGAGTAACACTAACTTAATTCGATAAATCAAAACCTAATTTGATGAACCCTAATTAAGTTTATAAAATTTGATGAAGTCTATGTTAATTCGTTTAAATTAATCAAATAATATTGTTTTTATTTAGAATTATACGTTTTTTCATAGGAGTATCATCCAAAATTCAGTAATTGATATATTTAAGGAATTAATAATTACTTGATCTTAGGAAAGATTTTTAAAGGATATCCATTTATGAGGAGGAATTCAACGCAAAGTTTTCGGCATCACTACCGGATGAGAAATTGAAGTGGCGACAAGCCGACAAGTGGGGGACAATGAATACCTTCCGATGCCTATGCCCAATCCAGGAATTGTTCGTGTTGAAGATGGTGATAATCTTGACATTCCTAGAACTCCTCCTCCTACGCATGCTCTATGGAGGTCTAGGGGACGATATGCACTACAAGGACATACTGTTTGACGTCTACAATTTGGCAATTAGTCTAATTATTAGTCTAAATTTTTTTAATAATAATTCCTATCATTAGTTTTTAATTTTAGGTTGTTTCTTAAGAGTCATTTTTTCGTCTGTTTAATGTTTTTTTTTAGTTTCCAATTTAGCAGTGTATTTTATTTTACATGAATAAATAAGTTTTTGTCTTGGTTTGATTTAATTTTTTTTATCATTGTATTTTATTTATTAGCAATTTACACACAAATAAGAAAATACTATACAAAAAATAAAACGTAATTCAAGATGATTCATGATGATTCCTAAATCGGAGTAGTGACTTGTTAACAAAAATTAAAAGAAAATTATTCACAATTAAATTCCGAAAAAATCAATATACTATACAAAAATAAAACGAAATTTATTAATAATTAAATTCCGAAAAAATCAATATACTATACAAAAATAAAACAAAATCCATGATGCTTCCTAAATTATAGCCTTAATATGAGGCACTATTTGTTTCCTTAATGGAGTGGTGGGTCATTTGAATTTTAAATTTAAGGTTGACGTAAAAATTTATAAAATTACTCATAATTTGAAAATATTAACTTTAACTTAATTTGAATTAATTCAAATTTTTAAAAACGGTTAGTCTATTCAATTTGATTTTTCCATTAGTTGAAGTGAAATTGAAACTTAAAATCATAACATTGATGATTTGAGGTATTGAAACTTGATTTTATTCGAATTATATTTAACATATGTGCTTTGTCGTTTGAGATTTACACCATTATCGCCAAACTAGATATTTTGAATATAACCATTGGCGTCAACCCTTGATTCGGGGTTTAAGGTTTCAATATAGGTTTAGATATCAGGGTTAGTTTATTTAGGGTTTAGGGTTTAGTATTTAAGGTTTAGGGTTTAGGGTTTAGGGTTTAGGGTTTAGGGTTTAGGGTTTCAGATTAAGGTTAAGTGGTTAGTAACTTATGTAAATGGATACTTAGTTATATCGGGTCATATCTTAAACCCGGCTTATTATCTAAATGGATACATAGTTATATCGGATCATAGCTTAAACCCGGCCTATTATGTAAATGGATACATAGTTATATCCGATCAAAGATTAAACCCGGCTTATTATCTAAATGGTTACATAGTTATATCCGATCATAGCTTAAACCTGGCTTATTATCTAAATAGATACATAGTTATATCCGATCATAGCTTAAACCCGGCTTATTATCTAAATGGTTACATAGTTATATCCGATCATAGCTTAAACCCGGCTTATTATCTAAATAGATATATAGTTATATCGGATCATAACTTAAACCCGGCTTATTATCTAAATGGTTACATAGTTATATCCTATCATAGCTTAAACCCAGCTTATTATCTAAATGGATACATAGTTATATCCGATCAAAGATTAAACCCGGCTTATTATCTAAATGGTTACATAGTTATATCCGATCATAGCTTAAACCCGGCTTATTATCTAAATAGATACATAGTTATATCCGATCATAGCTTAAACCCGACTTATTATCTAAATGGTTACATAGTTATATCCGATCATAGCTTAAACCCGGCTTATTATCTAAATGGTTACATAGTTATATCTGATCATAGCTTAAACCCGATTACACTAAAGTTAAGTACACTAGAATTATAGTCAATTTATTAAAAAAAAAAAACTAAACTCAATTACACTAGAATTATAGTTCATTTTATATTTCACTTAAATACGTACCTAGCTAAACCGATCGTAACCTACATTCTATAATTCACTTAAATATATGTTCCTACTTAAACCGATCGTGACCTACATTTTTATTTCACGTAAATACGTTCCTAGCTAAACCGATCGTGACCTACATTCTATAATTCACTTAAATATATGTTCCTACTTAAACTGATCTCCGTGACCTACATTTTATATTTCACGTAAATACGTTCCTAGCTAAACCGATCGTGACCTACATTCTATATTTCTAGGGAATTAAATTATTTGTTTTAATTTGGCGCAAACTTCAAAAATTGGGTTTAAATTGTTTTGATTTATGGTTTAGGGTAATTTTTAAAATTTAGTGTAATTTTTTAATGATCAATGTGTATGACTAAATATTTAAGCAATCTATTAAACAAGTGCTAAAATTTTAAAAATATCCGAAAAAATCTTTTAAAAAGGCAATAAAATAATTTGAAAACACATCATTTTAAATAAGGCAGTTGAAATTTAAAAAATTAACAACTTTTCTATAAACAAGGTAACAATTTTTGTAAATAAAAAATATATTTGGAATTATTAAGTGTGTAATTTTAAAACAAGAATTTTTTTAAAACACGGTTTAATTTATCATTTATCAATATGAACATTTCAAACACAATATTAATTAATTATTATAATTGTAAACATTAATTTCGGTGTTTTATAATGGATTAAATCGAAATTGAAACATTTCCAAAAAAAAAAAAGTAAACCAATGAAAGTATAAAACTATTTTATTTTAAAGAACGAAAGTAATAACATAATTATACTATATCGTATAATTATTTAAAAAGGAATAATCACAATTTTGATTTTTGTATTACGGTTAAATTTATCGAATTAATTAGCGTCACTCGATTTGATTAAAATAATCGAATTAGGTTATGAGTGTTCATCAATTTGATTAATATAATCGTATAATTATCTAAGTTTGATGAATAAAAAGATGTTAAATGAATAAAAGAATTTAATTAATTTAGGGTTAAACGAGTAAGTTTAATGAAATAATATAGTGGGTTAAAGGATGTTAAATGAATAAAAGAATTTAATTAATTTAAGGTTAAACAATTTTAGTCTAAACTTTAATGAATAAAAGAAATAAAAGTAATAATAGTAATGTCATAAACTGAAATATGTGTGAAGAAATAAAAAAAATAAAATACAAAACGTCCAAATAAATAAAATTGGATTTGGAAATATATAAAATTGGGATTTGAATAAAATTCTACCATAATTAGAGTTGACTAGAGGTAGTGATTAAGTTAACCATAGATGTTAAATGACTAACCTACCCCTAAACTAACTACCATAGGTTAACTCTAGTTTGCCATGTGTCGCTTTCCTATTGGTTGTGTATGGAATTTTTCATACACATTGTGTATATGTAGCATCTTCCGGCTTAGCTTCTACTTAAACAATAACCCAAACTCAAACACTGCAGTGTTCAAAAAAATGGGGAAAAAACAACACAGCAAAGATCGTATGTACATAACCAAAACCGAATGGGCTACCGAATGGGGCGGTGCTAAATCCAGAGACCTCCGTACTCCCTTCAAACGTCTCCCTTTCTACTGCTGCGCGTACTCCTCTCTTCATTACTCCTTTTTATTTCTTATTATTACTCCTATTTTTCAATTTAATTGATTTTATTATTGTTATTCTTATTGCAGGCTTACGTTTACGCCTTTCGACATTCCGGTTTGCACTAAAGATGGTTGCGTTTTCGATACCATGTTAGTTTCTTCTACTTTCTGATTTTGTTTAATTGATTTAATTATTTTTAGTGAATTGTTGATTGTTAGGGTTTTAATTTGTGTTTTTGTTGAATGTGTTTGATTAGGCATATTATTCCTTATATTAGAAAGTATGGTAAAAATCCGGTTACTGGAGCTCTGCTTAAGCTTCCTGATCTTTTTCCTCTTTATTTCCACAAGAATTCCGAAGGTATCGCCTTTTACTCCAATTAATAATTCCGTATATTTGTTTTGTGTACTCCTCTGTCTGTCGGTATGGCCAGTAGCGTATCTTGTAGCAAAAAGTAACCTCAAATACTCGTCTAATTCTGTTTCGCGCTAGTATTAGTTTAAAACTGTCATAGATTGACCAAAATATTTTCCAAAAGTAAGTTAAAGTAACTTCTATAAATTTATAAAGTAGGTAATGAGTGTAACCGTCTTTATATTGTGGTTTTACAAGCTTGTAAAACCGTCGCAAACAAGACTTCCTGATTTGTTCGTGAATTTAAATGTATATGAACATCAAAAGTTGGAGGCTAGGCCACCAAGTAAGAAAAGATTAGTTTGGCTTCTCGATTACGTATGTAGTATTCATTGACAGATTGTTCATTTTGAACCCTGGTTACAACCAACTCGCTTTTTCTGTTACTCATTACACGATTAAATGAAGGGGAGAGAAAGGAAAAACAAGTAGAGGGGCGTGATTTATCATTTATCACATGGTTTGATATCATATCAATTTTTAAGATCAACCTGTGTAAGCATCATTACGTGACTAGAGATGATCCATCACACGATTCTATTTGACCCTATCTCTCTCCCCAACCCTCCTCTTCTCCCATTTTATCTCTATTAAATTCGTCACTTTGTAATAGCTGTAAATTACGCCCGGTCGTATGCACTATGCTTTGTTTCCACTGCTATCTTGATTCTTGAGTCTTGATAAGCCAGTTCTTTTTATCGGTTTCAAGAGTATTCTATGTTACATAACATATGATTGTCGAGGGAGGATTAGGAATGAGGATCGGGAGGGTAATCATCTTTTTCTGCTTCTATTTCTGTGATTATTAATATGTCAATCACTCAATTGTACTTCAATTTATCGCTAACATTTTCTCTTCAGGGGAGTTTCATTGCCCGGTTTTGAACAAGGTTTTCACTGAATTTACGCACATTGTTGCGGTGAAGACCTCTGGAAACGTGTTCTGTTATGAGGTTGGTTCCTATAATTATTATAACTTATCAATTTGTCTGAATTTTTTATTTAGTAGAAAGTTTAGGGTAGTGTTTTGTTGCTTGAGGTATAAACTTCCTAGTTTACCCATTTTTCACGATGAAAATACTTCATAGATGAAAGAGGGTTGTTCTTCTAGGTATGGATTTGAAAATCCTTGATTTTGTTCATTTTAAGGTAGTCTCTCCATGTCCTACTCGGTTCTTTTTATCCTTTCTGTTCCACCACTTTGTATGATTTCTGTTCTTTTTTTTTTTACTACTTTCTGACGGCTTGGAGTTTTGCCTCACTTGGAAACTGTTACCCGATCTTGTAACAAGTGCATGCACTTCGCTTGTTGCGCTTTCTAATTTCTACCATAGACTTTGATACCTTATGCATACATCATTATCTTGCAACAGATGTGATAAGTTTGTTCAGTTTTTGCCTTCTAATGTTGGGCACTTCGGCTACACTATTTTTGTGTTTGAACTTTGAAATTGTCAATTTGCTTCCCTGAGACTTTGTGCAGTTTGCAGCTAAACGTTTAATCATATAGGTGTGTTTCCTTATGAAAAAAGTAATTTCGAGCAATACAAAAAGAGGGTATAAGTAATTAGCATTGGAGTAAAACTGAGTATGGTTAGAGCCTTAGAGGGTGAAGTGGATAGATCAGAGGGGCAACCAGAAACCAATCGTAGTGCTTGGAAGTTGTTAGGAAATGGGCTCGTACTTGCTGTGATTTTTATGCAGTTCCCGTCTGGTCGCCTTGGTAATAGTTAGGAATGCCTCTCGGACAAAGGGGAGGAGAGCATAATGATGTTGTGAAAGGAAGCAGATGTAGAAGTTGGCTAAATTTTATATTGTTTTATTTTAAATATAAAGATGTACCACATTTATTTCTGACCTCACTCATGAGCAAATTTAATGTTACCTTTGGGACAAAAATAAGTTGCACTTTTTATTGCTCATTCCAAAATACCTAGTTCTAATTTGTTGTCTAGTTTGGAATTTTTATATTTTGTGCTAAGTTAATTTCAGCTAGTTGTTTTTATTTGCTTTTGCCCTCAACATATGTAGTTGACACTTGACACAAATGCTACTTGTCAGACCTTGACCTGCTTGCATTTCTTGTATAGGCAATCAAAGAACTGAACATTAAAACGAAAAACTGGAAGGAGCTGCTCACAGATGAACCATTCACTAAAGAGGATCTTATAGTAATCCAGGTGAGTAGCAGCTCGCCTTAATTCAGCTTGTGTGACGCTGTCTTCCCTGCAAAGTTCTTGCATGAGAATTTTGGTGTTCTTTGTGCAGAATCCTAATGAAATTGATGCTAAAAAAGTTCTTGATGAGTTTGATCATGTCAAAAGGGGATTGAAAGTTGATGATGAAGGTAATGTGTAAATAGGGCACTAGTAGTAGTCAGCACTCAGCTGCCTCATGATTTATTGCATATGTTTAAAGCATTTTTTTTTTTGAGATAGAAATGAAGAAAATGGAATTAGATCCAACATATAACATCAATGCAACGGGGGACATCAAACAGATGCTTGCTGAACTTGGAACTGAAAAGGCAAAACAGGCAGCATTGCTTGGAGGTGGTGGAAGCAAGGCGCAACAAGAAAGAGCTGCAGCACTCACTTCTTTATTAGCTGTAAGATCACGTATAGCTAATGATTCCAAGTCAAAAGGCAAAGATGAAAATAGGCAGGTGTTTAGTGTAGTAGATGCTGCTTCTGCCTCAGTACATGGAAGAAGTGCTGCTGCTGCAAAGGCTGCATCAGCGGACAAAACAGCTGCTCGAATAGCTTCACACATGGCTGGTGAAAGAGCTCCTGTCAATGCAAAGATGGTTAGTTTTGGCTTCTTGGACTTTTTTTTGGCTAATTTGATAATAAAGGACTTAAGTTCAACGTGGTAATGTGGCATTTATTATGTGTGAGATGCGGAAATTAGTTTGCAGCGTAATCTAGCCAATAGTCGTTGTGGTGATGTTCTCTGTTCGTATACCTGGAGTCAATAGCACGTAGTTTTGGTTTGCGATTAAAGTAAGCTCTCATTATTGTGGCTTGGCGTTTTTGTGCTCAAGATTGTTGTTTGTTGATGCAGTCCCGTCAAATGAATTTGAGTGGCCCTATTCTAGAAGTTAAAATGAGGCCCCGTCTCTTTAAAAATACAAGGCATCACTTGTAATTTTTCAAATGAAAACTTTAAATATCATTTTTATAATCGGGGAAAATCATTTTTCAAAACAAATTATGATTTTTTTTGTGACAAAAGACACATTTGTTGTTATTTTACCGATGCCTAGTGCTTTTGAAACCTTTGAATTTGTGTTGCTGCATAAGTTACATGTTGAAGTTATTCCAGAAGTTACTAAGGGACTATGAAACCAACACTTGGGATACTGTAAAAGATCAATCGACAAGGCAATAATTATAGTAGGGCGGCTAGGGCCTACTTATACACTGACTACGCTAATGGAGTATAAAAGAAGTAAAAAAGTCAACTGCAAAAGAATTGATCCTGGGTCGCGTGAGTGATATGGTAATACTGCAACCATTAAGTCAAGAGTTTGTTACGTTATTAAAAGTGCATAAAGAAGTATATATTTGAGGCCCATTGTCTTTTGGTCCCCTGTTTTTAGAACCGGGTGAACCTCCTACTCGACGGGCCTGGTTGTATGTCCCTGGTGTGGAAAAGCACCGGCTGCTATTTAGCTTTCACAAGTTCACATAGAATCAGAGTATTTTGGTCTGCTCTTCTCATAAGTAATGCAGGCTAGATTCTGGTTTCATTAATACTGCTAGTTACTCCATCTAGTAGATTATGCCATTTAGAAGTTCACATTCAGTTTTCTGTGTATAACAGGATGTTTTTTCTTAGTTTAAATTTGCCAATGGGATATGGTGATAAAGAAGTTCTTGGGATGTTATGCTCTCTTAACTTTTTTTCCCTGGATATTGTTTAGTTTCTTGTGATAGTCAAAATTTAACAGCCTTGATATTTTTGTGTGTCTCAGGTAAAGAGTCGTTACACAACTGGTGCTGCGTCAAGATCCTTTACTTCCACTTCTTATGACCCTGTAACAACAAATGATTTTGAGTATGTTAAAGTTGAGAAAAATCCCAAGAAAAAGGGATATGTACAACTGCATACATCACATGGTGACCTAAATATTGAGCTTCATTGTGACATCGCTCCTAGGGCATGCGAAAATTTTATTACCCTTTGTGAGCAAGGCTATTATAATGGTGTAATTTTTCATAGAAGTATAAGGTAATGACAAGAAATTCCTTTAGTTACCATCTTATGTTACTCACCTTGTTACTAGTTTGTTATGTCCAAACTGAAGCCTGACTCTCTTTATTTGCTAGGAATTTCATGATTCAAGGCGGTGATCCAACTGGTACTGGAAAAGGTGGTGAATCGATTTGGGGAAAGCCTTTCAAGGACGAGGTTAATTCAAAGCTGCTCCACTCTGGAAGGGGGGTTGTTAGTATGGCAAATAGTGGCCCTCACACCAATGGCTCACAGTTTTTCATATTGTACAAATCTGCTAATCATTTGAACTATAAGCACACAGTGTTTGGGATGGTAGTTGGTGGCTTGACTGCGCTTTCCACAATGGAGAAGGTTCCTGTGGATGATGATGACCGACCTTTGGTGAGTGCCTTCTCTTTTTACGTAATATTTTGGATATGTTCCGTGTATCACATAGCATTGTAGTATTATCATTTATCAGTCTTTAGAAGGACCAGTGTTCAGGGATGGTATTCCATACCATTATGGAGTTAATACTGTTATAGTTGTTTAGTGGTTTCTTGACATTATAGTTGTCACTTTTCATAATTTTCTACTGTTTTTCTCGAGTCTTGACTCTTGAGGCTCGAGTCTCATAAGTCATAACTATTATAGCAAAGTATTGGTAGCCCTTTTGTTTAACTTGAATAAAAAAATAAAAAAAACGTAAATAGGAGAAATTGATATCCCAGGAATTACGACATTTGATATACGGACTAACTGCTTTAGAGGTTACTTCAGCTCACATTTGATATACGGTGTAGTTTGTTGTATCAGGAGTTTATAAAGTAACCTACGAGCGAGTCAACTCTTACTTAAACTCACTGAATATGGGACGATAGAGAATTGGCCGATGGTATCTTTTAAAGTAAATCAACTTATTTCGAACCTGAACTCAAGCTCTCACTACTCACAGTAACAAAGATGGCTCATTGTGCCTTGTTGAACTCCGGTTTAAAAAAAAAAAAAGAACTCCTGCTTCCTGGATGGATTCGTCTGTGCCCTTGAAGGCCTTAAAATTGGCCTACAAGTTTCGTAGTTTCATAAATGAGATTGTCCAGGTTACTGATTCCCCAACATCATATCTTGTGACTGATCCTTCTTTTATCATCTATACAATGACACGGTTTCACTTGAGACCATTGCCTGAACTTTGATCTCTTACATGGAGCTTCTTTCTTGAAAGGAACAATGTTGGTTTGTTTCTGCTGCCTATCTTCGTCTGTTGGGGAGACTGGAGGGGGCTGCCAGATGTTTTGCCTAGGTTAACAGTTAACACTTAACACTGTAATCACGTGCATCCTGACCCAAGGTTTCTTTGTTGCTTTTTTCAGGAAGAAATAAAAATTAACAATGTTACAATATTTATCAATCCTTATACCGAACCTGACGAAGAAGGAGAGGAAGAGAAAACTGAAGAACAGAAGAAGGCCGAAGATGAAGAAAATGTGAGTATTTTTTTTATCCCGCTCCTATCATTGGCATTTTATAACTGATTCAGTGACCCCTGTTAAAAAATTTAGGGAATGTTGAGTTAGCAGCGTGGCGTGTCTTCAAATATTCTACGAAATTGTACTCCCTCCACCCTTTTCCTCCCCCTCCCCCTTCCCCATTTTTTAAGAATCTTATATCAACCGTTTCACAAGTTCAAACACTTGTATATTCATCAATTTAGTTACTGTGTATATGGTTAACTGGTGGATTGGGTCTCACAATTTGAGACAGTCACATAAATTTTTGTACGTTTCTTAATACTTAATCGCGTTTCAGGAAAAGGTGGGGTCTTGGTACAGTAACCCAGTGACTGGTGCAGCAGATGCTGGTGGTGGCATCGGGAAGTATCTTAAAACCAGGAATGCTCAAGCTGAAACAGTTGCCGCTGACATTCCTATACCTGCAGCTGGTACCACGAAGAAGAGAAAGGCAGGTCCGACGGGAGAATTCAAAGATTTTTCTGCTTGGTAAATATGTACCTTTTGAACATTGTTTTCCTTAATTGGAAGTCTGGTAGCTGTGCATCTGCACCTATAACGAAATAGTTGAGGCGAAGAAATACTGCTGTTTCCGACCTAGATTAGCTCACAAGTCACAACTCGCAAGGTATACAGCCAGCCATGGAATCCATGGGACCATGATGTGAATAGTATGCCCAAACGAAGGGTATATCTTACTTTTGAAGCCGATCACAATGCATGAGCAAGTGATCTATTCAAAGGGAAAACAATCATAAGAGACCACGAAAGAGAAATGTGAGACAATGAGGTAGTGAGCTCGATTTACTTGATGCTAGATTGCTGCACGCAGAAATCAGGAATTAGTCAGTTTTGATGTTGGAATAGGCGTCCAAGAGGGATAGGATGTATCAATTTATCGTTTGCATCTCTTTCTCTTTGCTGTTATTTATATCACACTTAATTTGCGTTGCGCTTCACAGTTTCTTTTTCAATGGATTTGGCCATCTTAACGAGTTTAGTCTTACTTTGGACTACTTCAGAATGATTCGAAATTTTTAACATCAACTGATAGATGTCATTGAGCAGCTTTTATACTCTTACCGTACAGGTGTGTATAGTTGCATATCCTTGTTTTGTTTCGTAACCGAGGATATTATGAATACACCGTTACATGATATAATATTGGATAAACTTAGAAAGATTCAAACTACTCGTGAATAAAAGGAAAAATTACAAATAATCACCATGTATTTGCGTATATTTATAAATAACCCTCAAGCTTTCTATTATACTCCCCAATCATCACCATATATTTTTATGGAGATTCTTTTTCATAATTTTCGACCCGTTAATGAAAAAATTACCAAGGATACCTATATTTCCCCTATTTAGTAACATCCACTAAACTTCAACCTAACAAATTGAATTACGTATTCCCCAAATCATATATACATTCAACTCCTAAAACCCCAAAATTCCCAAATCATTCTATCAATTCAATCCCCCTTATTCATTTGACCATGATTACCCCCAATTAAATAGTCCATGATTATACTTTGCTTTGGCTTCTACGAGTTGTTCAGTTACTTCTTTTTGTCATCGTGTTTCATGTCCATCGACCCACTTGAAATGCCCACAACCAAGCCTCTTGTTGTTTGTATAAAATTTACATCCTTCATACTTCTTCTCGTAGTTCTTTGGATCAAGAGACTTACAAACTTTCATAGGAAATCCACACATACAATTATCAACAACGGGTGAACGTTGGATTGTACTCATCCTTAACGAGATTTCCACTAACAAAAATAAGTTAAGGTGTCAAAATCATAAAAATCAATCTCTTTGTAAATTTGGGATGAAAATCGTTGAAATGAAGAGAACGGAATTAAAAAAAATATTGAGGAAACCTTGAACTAATACCAAAAAGGTACACGCAAAATTCATACATACGACAAATCAAATTCATACACCGAATAAAAAAAAAGGGGAGAAAATCAAGAACCAATACATTAGCACGCACTTCAAACCATAAACTACATAATTCATACACCGAATAAATCAAGTGTAATTACTAGCAACATACTAGGATGAAGTTCTTGAAAATGAGTGAATGGTTTGGGGAGCTTTGGGGTTTTAGGGTATGAATGTATAATTTTGTTATGTTGAAGTTTAGTTTGTGTATGTTACTAAGTAGGGGGTCATATTTTCATTAACGACTTGAGAATTATACTCTCTACAAATATACGGTGGTGATTGAGGAATATACGAGAAAGTTTGGGGATTATTTGTAAAAAGAGATACATAGTGGTTATTAGTAAAAAAATACACATAAATGGTTATTTGTATTATTTCCACAATAAAATGCTGAAATTCAGTATTTAGACTAATGTTGAAGTATTAAACGTTTAAATCAGCAGAGTTGATGTTTATTTCAATCAATAAACATTTCCTAAAACTTGCTGTAAATTTGTGGGAAGAAGTAGCTATTAATGTTACAGATATGTAAGAACTTTAAGAAGTATTGCACCAAATAGAAAGAATCAGCCAAAATCTCTCTTTTGTACATAAAACACTCAACTGCTAGAAAGAAAAACAGCTGAAAAGTATCCCATAACCTATCCACTCCACTTGTATGGAAGTTTCCATTTCCTGTGCCAATAAATCGAAACTCGAGAAAACATCGGAAATCCAAACTCATAATCGAGGGGTTGATCTGCGGGTCCCGCGACATTCAATGGCAGCCAGACATACCTCGAGTCTCTTAGGTCGGCTGGGTTCCATCGGTCCGCCATAAATAGAAAGTAATCAGGGAGTCCTGGCAGAGGTAGTACAAATGTGCTCTGTGAAAAAAAAGTAGTTTCTCTGAATATTTTACTCCCTCCAATGCATGGATTTCCCAGTGTATCCCATGGGCCCAAAATGAATTCCGATGCATGAGCCATCGCTTCATTTGGGGCCCAGCCGGAGCAGCCTGATGTGACCATGTAATATGTGCCCTGATGCTTGAATAGAGCCGGGGCTTCACGGTGCTGCCCAATAAGTATCGGTCTCACGACATCTAAAAGGCCCAGATAATCATCTGTAAGTGGCCCGATATGGAGTTCACTGTTATCTACAGAAGAGTAGACAATGTATGCGATACCGTCATCGTCTTTGAAGACCGTCATATCTCTACTGTCAAAACCGTGGGGACTTTCGCTATGAAGGTACTCAAAGGGGCCGTTTGGGTAGTCACTGATGGCCACACCCACATGGGCTTTTGTATAATTCACATTGTCAATATGCATCCACATGACATACTTTCCGGTTTTGTCATTGTAAAGGACTTTCGGTCTTTCAAGGACATTTGATTTATGAAGGTCAAGGGTTTCATCAGTTTCCTCACCGGCAAGCACGATACCCTCGTTCTTCCATGTCCATAAGTCTTTTGAAGAGTAGCAGCCAACACCAATGATGTCAACCTAGAAAGGCAATCAACTTATATTTAGATGAAGGAAAATAACAGCGGAAATCCAACTGAGTGCCAATAATATGGCAAGAAAAAGATGCGGCTCATAGAAATATGGAAATTAAATAGTAGTATGTATCCAGAACATTTTGGTTTGCATCTGTGAGATTTGCGCTTCGGCATGTCCGAGTCATAACCTCTTAACAAAGCTCGTAAAGACGGATCAATAGTGAATGTTTACGGCTGCCAAAGAGAGAATGGGGGAAATACTGTTGACAGTGAGAGTACACTAGTAATAGCAGCAAGTTTGCTTCGCAACTGACCAAATTGTACTAGACAGCAGAACTCAAGATAACCAGGTTCAAACAAGGTCAGTCATTAGAAACGCCTCAGGCCAGTGGGAGAATAAAAAAGGGCTTAAACACTTGAAAATACAAAGTCTTGGAATCTGTAGATGTGACGACATAATTCACCAGGTGTTCAAACTGTGATGATTTTCAGGTAACAGAAACCCTTGAATAGTCCATGCTTAAATCTGATCCTATACTAGTAAGCTTCTGATATTCATTTGATCCTAACAGTTCAACTTATATTATCAGGACAACATCGGCAGATCTTTCTACGGTGTACCTAAAGTTTTTATCAGATAAGGAGCTCACGGAAACAGAACTTAAAATAATCGCCACATCAAAGAGTTTTAAAATACTCCGTAACTCTTAATCCTATATACAAAGGACCAAAATAGACCAGTTATAAGTTTCTAACGCCTCAAAGTTAGGCAATAAGGACAACTCATGGAAAAGAAAAATTGCGACTAATAATCAGAAAATGTTACAGGAGATGGCAGGTAAGATGAGATGAACAAATGCACAACTTTCAAATCTGACCTAGTAAACCTAATAATAAAACATAAGGAGTGTGAAAAAAATTAGCAAGAAAAAGGAAACAGCAGTAGAGTAAATGTTAAGATAAAGTAACAGATGCACAAAATTAGACCAAGAAGACAAAATCTCCAAATTTGAGGCTTTGTTAAGAGATCTAAAGAATCCAAATAGTTTGTATATTTTTCAAACTTTTGCTTCCCCATATTTAAGATGATGGCAATTGTCAACCATAAGCCAAAATTTTCAACTTGATGTATGGTCATGAATTAAACCACTGTGGGCACTGTCATCTACAGAATATATATCGCGTACACCGCAATTTAATAAAACATCAGCAGAGATCGCATGAAGATAATTAATAGTGAAACCCTTTAGTGCCTTCTGTATTATGTCAGCAGTCTTAAATACCCTTGTGACTGAAACTCCTAACATGCCTTCTAGGAGTTGGCCATTTTGGATTCAAAAGAAGAAGAAGAAAAAAGAGAGAGAAAGAAATTGACAAATATTGTAGTGCTAATGAAGAAGAGGAACGTACTCGTGCTGCTCCCTTCTTATGAGCGTGATAAGTTGGTCCATCTTTATACTCTCCATACCAGTAATATGTCTTTGATCCCTCGTCATATAAAATGCCACCGCCATGAGCTTGAATAGGGTTTCCATCTGTATCTAACCAAATTCTTCCTGGATAATAGTGGAAGCTATCACTCCCATTGAGTGGATTGATCGCACTTTTCATGTCAGGGAAGAAAACGCGCCGAAGTTGAGAAGTCTCATCCAGGAACTCATCAATAATCGTAGTTGCTTTTTTTGGTTTCCGTTTAATAGCTCGTGGAGAGCGTTTCCTTGGTGGAGGCATTTGAATGTTCTCATTGTCGACCTCTTCAAGTTCACGAAAATGTTTCTTTGTGTGTATTTGTGTTTCCAAACTGAAGGAATCCTTTTGGGGAAAAAGAGAGTAAAGCTGAAACAATAGAAGGCATCCAACCACACTCCATACTGCAACAGGTAGAGAACATCTGCTCCCTGCACTGCAACGCAAAGTGGTTGGTTTCCGGTATTTGTTCCTCATTCCCAATTTCTCTCGCATATTATCCTGACGATAATGCTGCAACTAAGAAAATGCAACCTATGCAAATGCAAGAGTTGGTCACCACCAAAAGTGGTCTATACAATTGAAAGAAATGAAAATACATGTACTCGTATCTGACAATTAAATCAATGATTTCACAACACCACCTAACAAAAGAAGATTTCCGATTCCAAATTGGGTAAGAGTGCAAGATACAATTTATACAATTTATTATAGAGGGTCACAATTCTCAAATGAATTAGAGTGTATACTATAAGTTACATGTATTCCACAAAAATTTCCTACTTCCCTATTGCTTCTGAAACTTTTTCGAAACAAACCTGGTACGCTTCTGAAATTGTAAACTTCATTTATATTCATTTATGGTCTACAAAACTTACATTGTCCCCATTTGACTCCAGTGGTTTCTCCATATCGATCCAAGTTGACATTAGTTAATAGTTAACTGCAAATGACATACTAGAACAATATAATTGGACACAAATTCTCATTGAAGACGGACACTATTTGTCACAAGCTGAAGACGGGTGAGTAAGACAAAAAGAAAGTTCCTAGATACCGGGGTAGTATTTGACCCGCTTTATTCCTAAGACGGATATAAATTGGAATACAGGGAGTATAAAAACTACAGTCACTATCTCGTCGACGAATCGAGATCAAACTGAATCTCATACACACAATCATTCACCATTTTCTATCCACTCAAGGAATAATGAATCCAAAGTTTACAACACACAAATTCAGCAAAAAAAATTGATCAACTGAAGAAGACACATGTAGAAGCAACAAAAGCTCATAACTTTACACATAATGTGCAAAAAAGGCAGCAACTTTGGTATGCATTACTTCACAATAATCCAATCCATTAATCCAACTAACCCAGATAAGTAAATCACAATTAAAAATTAAACACCCACCAACTAATTAATTCAGAGGTAATTATATACTATATTATCAGCATTAATTTTGATCATAACAACTTAACTACAGCTCAAATTACATAAAGATTATAACTTTAAATCATAGAATTAACAAAAATTAACAAAAGGGTTAAATTAATTACCAGACATTATGCCAATAGAATATGCACCAGAATTTGCAATGTCACATATTAGCTCAAATTGGCCAATTGCAGGATTTGTATAGAAGTTTTTTAACTAAACTGTACAAAAATGAGTATAATAAATATGGAGTAATAAAAAAAAAATTAAACCAGAAAAATGGGAGGTTAAGTAGTCAAAGTGTAAAGGGTGGATCTAATCTGAGAGTGAAGATGACTTGAAACCCAGAAAATAAAATAAAAAAGTGAGTTATGTTTATATGATGACTTGAGTTTGAAGGGTTTCTCTGTTTTTATTGAGGTGACAACTGTTAGGACCTTTGAGGACTCTTGAGGAGTTCTTAAAATTCACGTTTCATGGGATCTATGAATCTACAATTATACTCACTTTTTTGAGGTGAGATTTTATGGGGTGGTACGAGTTTCGGTACTGGTATTTGTAATTCAATAAAATATTTCTCACAACTAATGAAGATATAGAAAGATAAATAAAAAAACTAGAGGAAGTAATATAAATGAATAAGTATTTATCGTTCTACTAATTTAATCTATCTACTTAGTATTATATACAACTATGCAAGGTATTTAATTGAAATTAAATCTTTTGGATGAGCAGAATGAGATGAAAGAGTGATATAGATTTATTTTACATTTCTTAATCACGTTTTTTGTTTCTCTTTTCAATGTTATGTTATTCATTAACTTATACTGTTTACAAATCACGGAATTTTTCAATTACAGTGTTATTTAAGTGACCACCAAACAACTCCTTAAGCAATTTACAATAAAATTGTATAAAATGTGAATTATATCTAAAAAATACCTAGTTGTAGTTGGTAAAAACACTTGTTATTATCGGGGCAATTCGGATAAATTAATTGATATGATATTATAATAACTCTTGTTATCACACTCCTTTTCACGACTAGTCTTCCTAAAGACAATGGTACCCGAATTTAAGACGAATCAAATATCATCACACATGACTGTGGGAAATATCGGTATATTTCGTCATTAAATTACGGATTATAACGAAACTATAGTATATGAATTACGAGTCATAAATGAATTGCATAATATAAAATCATATGAATCTAGAATTAACCTTTGGTCCTAGCAAATATGGCCTATGAACAATATCGAAGTCGATATTCTCCTAATTGTTGCACCCAAGATACTCCAAGATATGCCTTGCTTGTGCTAGAATTTTTAGAGAAAAGTTACTGCTAATTTTTCTTTTTGTGATGATGACTGATAGAGAGAATTAGAGAGAAAAATCAGAATTTTTCTTGTGTTCTCTTGCTCTATACGGCCGTGTACCTCTAGGGTTAGAAGGAGAAGACTTTTCCTTTCTTTTAACCCTCTTGTTATTAGGTTTTTGACCTAGTTATCATAAAAGAATAATCCAAGATATTTTCTTTTATTTAACTCTAAATAGCCGAATAATATGAGAAGAAAAAGACTATTTTTTTCTTTCCTTTTTCGGTTATATTAGCATGTGATATAATATATACGTCAACTATAAATATCCGTATATTTATAATTTGCTAATTAAATATAACATTTTATGTTTAATTACGAATTAACAATTTAATTCGTTTAAGCTTATATTATATACATTGATTAAATATAACGGTTTATATTTAATTACGAATTACATTTAATTCGTCTCAGCTAATATTATTTAATCGTTATTAAATAATCGTATCATCATTCTATATACATCGACTAACCTTTTAGTCATTTAATAAGGCATCAATGTGATTATAGTATTCATATAATCACATCTCTCGGCAGTCGGGCACATCCTTTAGGTGTGACTTTTAGGGACAAGTTTGATCACCGCCATAAAAATGACAATAACGTCAAACTCCTAGCAAGCCAACCGTTATCGATAAACGTTAATCAACTGATAAAAATACAAAGTATACCCTGTGAACCTGTAACAGATTTATTCATGTTATCACACTCACTGTGGAGGACACTAGCTCCAACAATGACTACATGAGCAAATGTAATAAATCTTTTATTTTTTCCATATACATTGTGCTTTTTCATGAATCTCCATGATTCTCCAAAGATCATCTATGTCCTCTGAGCCATGTTCCTCTCAAGAAGCAAATTATCTGGATCGCTCCAGAAAAACATTCAAGTTTGAACTAATGGCGTGAAATGATAGAGAACACTGATGAGAACCAAACCTTGTTGCCATACATATATACCTAAAATCAATTATCAATATCATATTCTCGTACAAGGATAAACTAGCTCATATGAGTTTCCTTCCTTTGTTATCAATGACAAAGATGGAAAGAAATAGGCGAAGTTGTGCAGATTGATAAGAATACTTGTATGAAGATACTCATCTTTTCTAGCGTATTTGTTATATGGAACTTGTATGTGTGGGGAATGAAAATGATGGATGACTGAGATACCATTTAAGCATGCATGTTGAAGCATCTATCACAACAAAGAAGAACCATAATGGCTTCTTTTATGGTATGTGCTATAAGCTAACTTATTCACATATATATAAAGCATCCTATCTACACACCTTACCTTATAAAAAAGTGACTAAGCCATTGTACTGTTCATAATGAACAGTACCGAGGAACAGCACTTTGGTTACTTTCAATCCAAAACGAAGCACTTTGAGGCTCTTCAATTATTTTTGCCTTCTTCTGTTTTTACACTTATTATTAGCCTCTCGCCTCAATTATTTTCTTCCAAATCACCATGCTTCCTTCACAATCTCCCTCCACCTTCAGCCCTCAATTATTGAAGATCATCATCATCAACATTATTCTGATGGTAGCTCTGAAAGTCAAACAGGTGATTTTTGATGATATGTCTTTCATTTTTTGAGTCTTCAATCTCTTATGGGCATTAACTTTACATAACAAAAAGGCTTTGATCTCACCTTTTCCTTCATAGACGGCACACTTTACCAATATTGTTTGTAAATCACTATATTTATTGTTCATTTTTTTCCTAATTTGACAAATTGTACGGTCATGTTCTAGGTTGTGTTGGAGTTTGATTATTGATCAATGATCATCGTGGGAGAGTTTAGTATTAAGGTATGGAATAATTAATTGAACTTTTTTCATCAGTTTCATATTTTGGTTAAACAATTTTATATCATATGATCATATGATATGAGAAGCACGATGATTCGATAACTCCAAGGTCGTGACTTTAATTAAATTTTAAGACTCTATGTAAGTGCCTTTCTTTTATGATTCTTTAAGCATCATTTAATGGGCACAGATCTGTCTTCGCTATGTATCCTTTGAAATTGTATGATCTTCTGTAAGTTTATTGTTTGATATTCAGGATTGCATTCAATACTTCAATATGAAACAAGATGGAAGATATAGAGTAATCTAATAAGTAAGTTTCATCCCTCAATTAGTATGTGAGAAATCCAGTAATTAAACAAAGATATAAACTATATTAAACTTATCGAGCTTCCTAACCTTTGAAGACCGTACTTTTTAAAATAGTTAGCTTTATGTACATTTGGATTTGAGTGTTGATTGCCCCTAACCACGATACCATTGCATTTTAGTAAAGATGTTCCACATACAATTAGAACCGACATGAAAGTTTATTTATTTTCATTGTGAAGTGAACTGTTCATGGTTAGGGAGTTTAAGCTGTTGATTTTACTTTGATGTGATGCCATGGTTTTGTTGCTGATCATTTTCTGGGTCTTTGATAGTGTATCCTTTAGGCAAAGTATTTCGTCTTGGTGGCTAATTTTCAGTTTATATGACTTATGAGTATTATATTTTTTTTTATGTTGTTGGGTCGTTTTAAGCAGACGGATGCTTTCGTGCTATGTCACTTAAAGCTAGCTAATTAGATCGTGTTGTAAGATTAGACCGTCTTAAGGAACATCAACTCTTATTTTAGATATAGAAAAACTCTATAGGTTTTATTAAAATTTGAAGGGATTCTAGCTTTCTAATTCTCCATGGTCGCCTTAGTTAGTGATTATACTATTTTAGAGTGTAAGTGCACATCTTTGAACTGTGTCAAAATGTTTCGTTATTGTATGCATGTTTTGTCAATCATTTATCTATTTTCTTTTACTTTGTTTATTTACGTTTGACCGTATTGGCGGATTCAATATCAATGGATTCGGAGGATGATTCATGTTAACCGACCCCAACCTATGTTGGACTAAGACTTTGTTGTTGTTCTTGTTGTTGCATACATGATGTTGTGAGTGATGGTTACACAACATTAAGGTTTACGAACCATGATGAGTTGCTATGGTGATGGTGTTTTAGAGATGCAATATATTCAGTAAAGTGTTGATATTAATAACTCATGGTGTTTTATTCTTCGAGCTTAGTAATTTAAGGACTTATTCTAGAAGTCTATGAGAATTCGTTCTCTGCAATATGTTTAGTGCTTCTGCTTAGCTGACTGAGGTTATGGCGTTATGCCACTGGTATTTAAGTGGTTGATGACGGTTTGTCTGGCACATCCTTTAATATTCCAGTAGAAAAATTGGCAAGTGAATGGTGGTTGTATATTCCTCCTATATGTTTCGAATATGATGAAATAAGTTTAAATGGTTCCCTAACTTTTATGTGTTTTTGAAATCGTGAAAGAGTAGTGTAACACCCGCAAATGTACCCTATTTTAAATAGTAAAAATATTTTACGGATACTTTTCAGCAAATTTTAGTTTTAATTTGGAATTTAATTTTCCGAGTCGAATTTAGAATTTCCGAATTCGTATTTGGGATTTCCGCGAGATTTCAAGTAAAACCCGTCTTAAGCCGTCTTTGACTTTTGTTGACTTTTTTCCCATACACAACTCATACTCCCTCCTTAACCTATTTTTCATTCATTCAACACAACTTTACTTCTTCCTTAAGAAAAATCAAAACCTTGCCTCCATTTTTGATCCGTCTTCAAATCGTCACTACTCCTTCGTTACTCGCTCAAATTCTCGTAAGTTCGTCTTATTCTTCCCCTCTCATCTTCCTCTATCCGTATTGGTAATAAAATTACAGTCTTTCTCGCTTTTTAAATTATCCGTCTTTCTCAAGGTGAATGATATTCATCTTTTATTATCTAATTGTATGTAGGTGGAGACTAGGAAGGTTTAGAATCGATTAAAGAAGACGCGTAAGGTAACGGTGAAGGGTTACTCTCTGATATCATGTTACGGTTTACATGCTTGTTTAATAATTCTAGAATTTGTTTTAGAATACGATTAGAAAGCTTAGGATTCATGTTATTGATGATTAGACCAGGCAAACGGGTCAACCGGGTCGGGTTCGGGTCGGGCCAGTTCGGGTCGGGTCAGTTCGGGTCTCTCGTTGATTTCGGGTTAATTCGGGTCGGGTCGGGTCATTTCGGGTTTTGGGTTTGTTTCGGGTTTGTTGTCGGGTCTGTTTCGGGTCAATCGGGTCGGGTTATTTCGGGTCGGGTCATTTTCGGGTCAAAGAATAAGAGACAAAATGTCATTTTAAGTCTTTTCGGTTCAATTAAAGTTATGTTTTGTCGGGTCATTTTCGGGTTGAGTGTTTTTGGATCGGGTTATTTTCGGGTCGGGTCAGTTATGGGTCAAGAAAGATCGGGTCATGTTCGGGTCGGGTCGGGTCTAATCGGGTTTCGGGTCACATTCGGGTGTTGTAGTTCGGGTCAATTTCGGGTCACGGGTCGGGTCATTCGGGTCGGGTCAATCAGGTCGGGTTGCTTATGCCAGGTCTAATTGGAAGTGGTGCGTGAAAAAATTGAAATTGATATCTTGTAATAAATTCTCAAACACAACGTGGGCCTTAAATGGTGGGAATGAAATTATGCTTTTTTGATTTTTTGACTTTCAACCTCATGCCGACAACTCAGCTTTGTGGTTGGTCTTTTAATAAATAGAAATGTCATCAAATAACTACCATGTGTACAAAAAAAAAAAAAAAAAAAAATCAAATAACTACTATGTAGACTACTTTTTAACATTAAAATCCAAGGACAATTATTGACCTTTTACCATTTGTGAGACACTTTTTTTAAATCTTGTGTTCGGATCCAGGGGGACATTGGATTGGATATGAGGGAGTAAGTTATAACGTGAGTCTAATTACGATTGATTTGACACTAATCAAGACTAATTCCATCACTCGCATTAGAAACCGTCATGGGATTATGGAATACCTATTCTCGAGTCAAAATTTACTGAATTTTTTGTCAAAATGATTAATTTTCGAGATTCTAACCAAATTCCAAAAACTTTGTACAAACCAACGAATTCATATATATTCCCTTATTCCGCACTAGCGACATGATGGGCCTCACTAAACTTCTCATTGGCTCGGCCATTTTTGCGCCTCGATTCTAAAATGATAAGGAACGACCTATCCCTCTTCTTTGATCACTATACATATAGGCCTACTGAAACACAAAAAAAGGGGTCTTTGACAGTTTGACGTTTTTTTACTAACAGAGACAACAAATGCAAGAAATAAAGATAAAACCATAAGACCGCCCCTGTTAAGCATAGCATAAACAAATCTGATAACAGTGAGTCCTAGTATTAATTCAATCACCAAACAAGGCACATGTGATTAGACTAGTCTCAAACCAATAACCACAGCAAACCACAATAACCTTGAGACGTTTTTGGTTGATTCTTCTTTAGATTGACATTGATGATTATACATGTGATTGGATTGCTGTTTTGTGATGATATGCTTGGAATGCTAAGATCAGTTATCCTACTCAGTTGATGTATACGTGATTGATTGATGTGTATTGTGGTATGGTTGTGACATATTGATTGGATTTTAGGTGTGTGGTTTGTAATTGTGATATATTGGTGTTTGGAGGTGATTATTATATGGAGCAGTTGTGCTAAATCAGCTCCATAAACTATGTGGGTCACTTCTCATGATTCCTGCCAAGGAGGAGATAATGCACGTAGTGATGACCTGGGTCTGGGGGTGACCTAGTGCGGTAGGGCCCATTGTCTCTACGGCGTACCCCAGACACGTACAGTGGTGTGCTACTGGATGGCATTGGGGTGCGCTACTTGATGGCCCATTCTAAAAAAAAGATTTTTTACACCTCAGGTGTTGGGTTAGTAAACGAGAGATCGAATAGCTCAACTTCCATTACTGAAACCTCATTTTTAGGTCCCTAGAATAAAAAATTGTAGAAGTATTATGGTTATTATGGACATTCTTTGTGGACATGTCCAAAGAGGGCTAACATTGGTTAGCTCATTTGCAACCATTCTTTTGGTCATAACAACTCCACAGTATCGAAAGTCAGTTGGATTATAAACATGATATCTTGATATCTACCCTAGCTTCATTAATCTGAATTTTCTTTTGACTTGTTTGTAAAACAAGATAGTAGAGCTGGGCAAGCTAGAAACACCGAGATAAATGGTAAATTATATATATAAATTAAGGAATATCTTTTTGAACTATTTTTTTCATAATTTTGTTTGATTAATCCAAATTTGAAGAAAGGAAAGAGATATGCTATCACTAGGCATAATAAGTAACAAAAGTCTGAACACAAGAGGTGCATTGTGCCTCATACAAACACCTAACCTAGTTCTGCAAATTCTTATCTCACTTCTCTTCAAATTTTCTCAAGATGATGTTCTTCAGTGGATATACTGGAATTACCAAATTTAAAAACCACCCGTTGTTCCACTTGAAGTCTGCGCAGCTAAAATCTTTGTATAGCCTTCTTCAAGAAGCCTTACCCTTGATGACATTCAAGATTGCCAATGCTTAAACGGAACTAAGAAGTAAACAAGAGAAATTAACAGATAACATACCTTGTAAATTTGACCCCCAACCATAAAGAGATCTCTATTATTTCCACCAAAAATCGCCTGATAATCAGAAGGTTTTGAGCAGCATTCTTTTTCCTGTATGTGGATAACCTTAAAAAAAGATATATCGACCCCTATGGTTGTCTCTAGCATACCAGTAGGCAATTACGCCATGTCATATCACATTAAGAAAAATTAACCCTTTATGTTTATTTAGCAATAATGACATATACGACAATGTTAAAAGTTTAAATCAACCTTGGTTCAAGAGAAATTATCCTTATACTCCCTTCATTCAACTCCATATTACACTTATGCTTTTTGCACAAGTTTTAAGAAAACATTAAAAACCATTAAAAGGTACAACAAGTGAAAAGGCAAACTGCTTTATTAATGGACTAAATGTGGAGTCTTAGTACAAGATTTGGTGTGATGACTCCCACCAAAATGGAACCCCACCAAGAAACCTTTCTGAAATATTCAAAACTTCCACCAAAAAGGTTGTACATAACTTAAATGTTGAAAACTCCCACCAAAAGCAATCAACATCAAAAGCTTAAAGTGACACTTTACGACCAATAAATCTGCTCTATAAAAGCAGATTTATGGTCATATTACAACATTTATTAACAAAACCACAAACTGAAACCTTACACCCAATAAATTTACATTTCCATACAAAAAAAACAAAAGTCTTCTTCAAGTTGTCGAAAAGTGCTTGTCAGAAACTGGAAGGGAAGATGTGGCAATCTTTCTACTTCAACACTCCAAAGATGGTGTAGTAAGGTGTGGCATTATCTTGGAAGCGGCTGCAAAGTGGAATGTAAAGAGAAAACTATCTCCGACATATGGAAACTTGCGCATAAACCAAGATTAATATAGCAATTGTTAGATTTAAAGAGCAAAAGAATAGGCAGCAACAATAGGAAGAAAATTTTACCAAATGTTGAGCATATTAAAACACTTCATTTTTCGAAAAGAGATACCATGGAAAGGCTTAGCTTGCAAAACAAACCGGTGTTTCTGTGGGAACAGTCCACTCATAGGTGAATGAAGGTTTACTTAAACCTCATTCAAGCCCACTTCATCCTCAACTAAGAGATGTAAACAAGATTGAGAGATTGAGGCACTCACTTAAGGCATTAGTTGTCATACGACATTAGTGGTCAAACAACTAGCAGAAGAAATAATAGATCTTAATACCATACCATCAATTGAAATAAAATTCAGTGAGATGAGTAACACAATCCACATGGATGAAAATTGGTTTTATATCACTGATGACAATCACAAGTATTATGTGGTTAATGATGAAGAACTGCCATATAGAAGATCAAAGAGGTACATCACCAAAGTCATGTTCATGTGTGCAGTAAGTAGGCCAACATATTAACAAGATGGGGAGTTGTTGTTTGATAGAAAAATTGGAATGTTTCCTTTCACATAACAGGAACCAACAAGGGGTAGTAGAAATAGACCAGGGGGACTTTGGAGACAAAGCCCATTGATTCTATCACAAAGGAAGTTACAAAAACATGTCTATTGGGAAAGTTATACGAGCAATTAAGAGTAAATGGTCAGAAGGTTTAAGTAAGCACATTTTCATTCAACAAGACAATGCAAGGCTTCATATCAACAATAACGATCATGACTTTAAGTTTGTTGCAAACTCAGATGGTTTCAAGATTGAGTTAGTTTTCCAGCCTCCTAACCCACCCGACTTAAACTGTAATGACCTTGGGTATTTTAGGGCATTACAGTCATTCAAGCAGAAAAAGCAGCCAAAACAATAGATGAACTAGTAAATTCAGTGATGCAAGCTTTTTGTTGAATACAGTCCAACAAATGTGAATAAGATTTTCTTAACATTACAATCAGTAATGGTGGAGATTATGAAGGTAAAGGGTCATAACAACTTTGCAATCCCACATATGAAGAAAAGTCATCTTGCTACCCTTGGCATTATACCAAGAAACTTAATGGTTAATGAAGACTTGGTCAGAGAATGTGTTCAATATTTGCAAGGAATAGGGCAAACGCAAGGTCTACAGCACCTAATTACTGAATTAGGGTGTTGATTGTGTATTAAAGTTGATTACATGCTAAACATTTTCTATACAACAAAAGTGTTTAAGTTGTAATCAAATTTTGAACAATGCTATGTAATGCAATATTTAAATTTGAATGCAATGTTTAATCTTCAATGCAATGTTTAAAGTTAAATGCAATGTTTAAAGTTGAATGCAATGTTGCATTGCTACAAAAAATGCAGTAATACAACAACTCTCAGGCAATTTTGGCCTCATCATTGAGTTGTGTAAATTAGAACACCTTCTACACACACCCAATTCAGGTATACCATGATATGTCCACCAAATAATAGTAATGAGTTAGGCAAAAGCTAACACAACCAGCATCAATAGCTGATAAACCATGTTTATACCTTATTACTTTAATTGAAACGGTTTAGCATACACACCATGAATTGGTAGACCATGTGGTGGCCTTACTACTTTCACTAAATGGCCACTTACCTTTACTTAATCTTAAATATTAACAGCTCTATAACCATTAAGGTATTGTCATCATCGAGCTCTAAACAAGTCAGTGCAATGAAATGTTACATCAACTCTCAAGCCTAAATGGCCCCCATCATTGAGTTGTGTAAAGTACTTAGGCCTCCTACACACACACCAAGTTAATTGAAAGACCATACTCAGGCTATGAATACAAAAGACTAAGCACACACACCAATATTTTGGTAGACTAATGCAATGTTACAACAACTCTCATGCCTAAATGGCCTCATAATTGAGTTGTGTAAAGTACTTAGGCCTCCTACACACACCAAGTTAATTGGTAGACCATACTCAGGCTATGAATACAAAAGACTGATGACACACACCAATAATTTGTTAAAAATGTTTTAAATGCAAGAGGCTCTCAAACCACTTAGGTATTATCATCACTGAGCCACATGTCATGCGACATGCTTACATACACTCTCAGGCCCAAATGGCCTCATCATTGAGTGTTGTAAGGTAACAAGGCCTCCTACACACACCAACTATGGTAGAACATGCTAAGTTTATGATTTTAAAGACTTAACACACATACCCATAATTTGGTAGACCATGTGGTGGCCTTGCTACATTTTAAAGATGGCATCATCATAGAGTTTGTAAGGTAACAAGGCCTCTTATACACACACCAACTATGGTAGAATATTCTAAGTTCATCAATTACATTAAGTTACCACACACACCAATATTTTGATAGACCATGCTGTAACAACCCGAAAATTACCCAATTTTTCTAGTAAAAATATTTACTAACACTTTTCAGCAGACTTAAGTTTTTAAAATAGAATTTATTGTTTCGAGTCGTATTTTGAAATTCCGAGTTCGTATTTGGAATTTCTGAGAGATTTCATGAAAATCCCGTTTTTAGGCATCTTTGACTTTTCTTGACTTTTAAGTCGTCTTTGACTTTTTCTTGACTTTTTAAAGTCGTCATTGACTTTTCTTGACTTTTAAGTCGTCATAAACTTTTCTTGACTTTTAAGTCATCTTTGACTTTTCTTGACTTTTAAGTCGACTTTGACTTTCGTTTGACTTTTCCGACTCACCCCGTAATTTGAGAGACCGAAAATATATTTGAAAAATAATAAATTTAATTTATTTTAATTTATTAAGATTTATTTGAATTTAAGATAATTTAATATAATTATTTGAATTTATTCGGAATTAAAGAATAACTTTTACGGTTTAACCCCGAACATCATTTAACTATTCCCGAGTCATCTTAAATCCCGAAACAAACCCGAAACCCGACTTTGGCATGAGTCACACGCCCCATGTCATCTTTTTCCACTC
>JAIUZE010003111.1:0-34703 GCA_022085475.1 Heliosperma pusillum | reverse complement strand
GCGCCCTTCGTTTCCAAGCTAATTTACCAATCGAATTTGGGGGGGAGTGTGTCTTAGCCGCAGCCTATCTCATAAATAGGACACCTACCCAAGTCTTGCAAGGTCGTACACCCTATGAGCTCTTGCACGGCCAACCACCTAATCTAGACAATTTACGAGTCGTGGGATGTCTTGCCTATGCCCACAATAAACAAAGACCAAAAGACAAATTCCAAGAGCGAGGGACGCGATGTCTTTTCATTGGGTATCCAAAAACACAAAAGGGATGGAGGTTATATGATATAAAAACCCGTCGTCAATTTGTATCCCGTGATGTCAAATTTTATGAGCATGTTTTCCCATATATTATTTCAAGTGAACCATCACAAAATGGGCCTTTACAACTAGATGACGGGCAGGAGGTATTTAAAAATTGTGAGGATACAAATTATGACACAACAATAAACAATCCACCACACATTTTGACAAATGAGCAGACAATAAACAATCCACCTCCCATTTTCACAAATGAGCAGCCTTTTACTCCAGAAACAACATCCGTAGAACAAAATACAAGTGGGGTATCAGACGCCATTATTGAGGGGGAGAATGGTATGGATATTGAGTCAGACCAAGGTGTCGAAACAGAAACAGAGAATGAGATATTAAGGGAGGAGCCGCGACTTGGAAGAGGAGAAAGACAGAAGTTTGCGCCCGCATGGAGAAAGGATTACATTTGCAAATCGACTCGTGTCATGTCTACAAACACAGCTCACACGTCTCAAGCTCCGTCTTCTACGAAAGGTACTCGTTATCCAATAATTGATTATATCACAAGTAGTTGTTTTTCCGTTTGTCACAGGAATTTTATAGGAGCCATTGATGCGGTAAAGGAACCACGAAATTATTTTGAGGCCATAAAGAAAGATGAGAGGAAGGTTGCCATGGCAAATGAAATAGACGCACTGGAAAAGAATGGAACTTGGAAAGTTGTAGACCTCCCCAAAGGAAAGCGACCTATAGGATGCAAATGGGTCTATAAAATCAAGCACAAAGCGGATGGGACTATTGAAAGGTACAAGGCTCGGTTAGTGGCACAGGGCTTCACTCAAATTGAGGGAGTGGATTATCATGAAACATTCGCACCAGTAGCTAAAATGACCAGTGTTCGACTCTTATTAACTGTGGCGGTGGCAAAGAAGTGGAATATTGCTCAATTGGACGTAAATAATGCTTTCCTTCACGGTGACTTGAGTGAAGAAGTTTACATGAAGTTGCCACCGGGATTTGAAGCAAATGGTTCAGGTAAAGTGTGTCGCCTTTTGAAATACCTTTACGGCTTAAAACAAGCCTCAAGAAATTGGTTCGCAAAATTGACTGATGCGTTAAAAATGTACGGGTTCACACAATCATTGGCAGATTATTCATTGTTTACTATGAATAAGAACGACATTTTTCTTGCTATTTTGATCTACGTTGATGATATGATCGTGGTTAGTGATGATGCCAAAGCTTGTGACAATTTAAAATCCTTTCTCGATCACAAGTTTGGGATCAAAGATCTTGGCCGACTTAAGTACTTCTTGGGTATAGAGGTAGCACATGGAGCAGCGGGTTTATTTCTTAGCCAACGAAAGTATGCTTTAGAGATTATCAAGGAAGCTAAAATGGAAGGGGCTAAACCCGTTACCACTCCTATTCCCCAGAATCATCAGTTAGCCCTCGCCGAGGGACCCATATTAAAAGACCCAATGGTGTATCGAAGACTGGTCGAACGTCTCGTCTATCTCACCATTACCCTGCCTGATTTGGTGTATGTAGTGCACACCCTATCCCAGTTCGTCCAAAACCCACGATAGGAGCATTGGGACGCCGCGCTACGAGTAATACGATACATAAAGGGCAACCCAGGAAAAGGCATTGTGATGCAAAAGGACACTGTATTCCAGCTCCATGGGTATTCGGACTCCGACTGGGCACGATGTCCTATAACGAGACGAAGCTTGACAGGGTACTTTGTTTCATTGGGCAACACGCCTATATCTTGGAGAGCTAGAAAGCAGCCCACGGTGGCATTGTCAACCGCAGAAGCGGAATATCGAGCGATGGCGGCAGTAACACGAGAACTTATTTGGGTAAAATCCTTTCTTAACTCCCTCGGCATTTGTCACACGCATCCAATGCGAGTTTTGTGCGATAATAAGTCGGCTCTACACATTGCTAAGAATCCGGTCTTTCACGACCGCACAAAGCACATTGAGATAGATTGCCATTTCATTCGGCAACATTTGGTTAGCAAAAACATTGAAACAGTTCATGTTGCGAGCAAGGAACAAATAGCGGGCCTTTTCACTAAAGCTCTTGGAGGTGAAGCGTTCACCTATTTGCAGGGTAAGTTGGGCATTCGGTTACCGAATCCTCCAACTTAAGGGGGAGTGAGGAAATATCTTACCCATATATTCTCTGACTATATGGGCATATATCTTCCATATTATATATTATACTCTTGCACATATTATATGATTGTAATCTTATTCTTACCTTTATTATAAGAAGTGTTTTAGGTAGGTTTGACTAGCTTTTGTATAAGTAGCAGGATTGTATTACGTTTATATTCATTCAAATAAGAAGCTTGGCATTTAAGCCTTTCTCATTTTCTCGGTTCCACAGTTTATCAGTTGTCTCCGGTGATAAGTTACCTGTCTCGTCACCATCATCAGGCCGCCTTGATCCAGTTTCATGGATCGAGTAAGCAATCGAACAAATAAAGAGACAAGAGAGACCAATTATCGTGTTGGACAATAACCACATTAATCCAACAATCGATAACACAACGCAAACAAATTTGACTTGTTTTTGATGGTTTGATTCATTTTCATCGTCCACTCCTAGAGAAAAAATATCGTCAATTGCGACAAAAAATAAACAAATGGCGTAAATGAAGCGGAATAATTGAATTAGGAGCCATAATCCTATGCTTATAAGGTCCATGCTCGGACATTATATCAACATGAGTACATGACCATGTAATATGTCAAATACTCAAATTAGATTTTGTTTAATAACGAAGTGGAACAAGAAATATGCAAGTATGAAAAATGAATTGTGGAAGTGAATAGTGGATTGCCAGAAAGGTAATCCGTAATTGTTATTCATTTTTGAGAAAGTTCAACTTTGGGGAAGTCAATGGGAGACATTGGGCACTTTCTCTACTTATTTTATAATTCCTCGTGATTACATATCACATCCAAACCAAAGGTAATATGAAATGAAATACAAATTTTAAGAAATCATAGAAAAAAAAAATAGTATTAAATTGGAAGTAGAACCACTTGAATATTTAATATTAATTGGGTGAGTGAGGTCTTATTATGACAATGACATATTGTGTAAATATGTAGGGTACATTAGGAGTAGTTAGCCTTATTTATTACAAAAAAAATAATGGATAGTTTGGTTTCGATAGTTCAAATAAGGTAAGTGTTACATTTGATTTGGATGGAAGATAGTATTACATAATTAGTTTCGACAATATACGATATATACAGTTTTTTTTTACTATACTACTTATATAAAATTCGCAACCCATCATTTTTTTCACTTTTAATCATTGGATTTTTCTTTGATGACATAAGTTGAAACTGAAAATTAATTAAGAAAATTAAGTAATGCGTTGAAATGTATTTTAATGAAAAGAGTTATTTTACACGACAAAGCCAACGATTTCCCTTTATAACTTTTTTCAAATTTTCGTCATGGAACTAATAATATCAGTTTATAGTTTTATTTTATATCAAGTACAGGTTCAACCATTCGCTAATAATAACATTAATAAAACATTCCCTTGTTAGTTGAGCATGTTTATTTGAAGGGTATCAATTGGTATGAGTACAGTACTCCTCTTGATTTTAACTGGAATTGGAGGAACATTTATAAGGTCAGACAAAGGCTTGTAGGTGGATATCAGAATAATCAATGGGGGCAAGACTCTAGGGGGTATACTGTTAAGACTGGTTACTGCTGATCGATTGAAGGGTGAACTTAATCTAGTTTGAGGAAGTTGGCTCATCATGCAGGATAGCCTGAACACTCGCAATAAATTATATAGATTGGGGTTGTGTGATACTACTCTTTACATTATCTGTGAATGGGGAATAAAAATCTCATGCCCATCTGTTCTCAGAATGTCCTTACAGTAAAATTATTATCCAGAGAATGGAAGAAGCTGCAGTTAACTGGGACCAGACAAGCTAGCACTTTGCAGCAAGGAGTTTGCAGGATGGTTAACTGTGCTATTAGGTACCTAATTTAGATGGAGAAGAATCGAGGAAGATTGAAGCAATACATAATAAGGCCTGAAATTCTGATTAAGGAAATGCAAATTATGGTCCATTATAGAATTGCTCAGTTGGTAGGAAAAACAACTTTGTGTAGGGATAAAGGTTGGCTCCTTAGCATTTGTATTATTATGTAAAATTGTAATGTCGTCTTAACATTGAAGGTGCTAAAATGATGATGTAATTGGTTGATTATTTAATGTAAGCTTACATTTACCAAAACAAAAACATCATAGTAATATGCAGGAAGTGTAAATTTATTATTGATCAACGCGTGAAGAGGCAAAGAGTCAGAATTCTATCCATTTATTGAAAAGAAATGGACCTCAACTTCTTGAAAACAAATGGACCTCTATTTTTTAGAGCAACGCAGATTAGATTTTGTGACAACTAATGACTGTAATTATTTAAGATAAAAGTAATGTTTTAATGAATGAATGAAGCGAGAAAATATATTAAAATATAAGTGTATTAGACCATCCTAATACAATAACCAAGTTAATTGGGCAATTACTATGTTTTATTCTTAATCTCATTTTATTTAGCTTGACCCACTTGCACCCTTTCACTTTAAAACTTACTATCTGGATCACCAAATCAACTATTCTTAATCTCATTTTTTTTTTCACTTTTTCACAACTATATACCTTAATCTCTTGGAGTATGAACTGTTAGAAACCAATCCTCGGTTTTGTAAGCCTGATGTCGACTAAGGTCGTCGCTATTTTGGCCCTTATGTTCAAGCAGTCTTTCTGCAAGTCTACTTCTTGGTGTAGGGCATCAAGTTCTCCACCATATTCCGTGGATATGGTGGAACTGGGCTTGCATGACTAAGAGTTTCCAAGAAGATCCTCCGGCCTGGGTCTGAGATCGAATCACGACTGCATTCTTGCTTGGCTTGCTCTCCCAGTTAGGTGCTCTAAGTGCCCTAGATAACTGGTGGTGGATTGATGGCTGATGTCACACTCTTAGAAGACAAGTTGGCAGACGTTCGGGCGCTCATTGCTCCTCTAAAGGCTGAAAGACGTCGACCTCTTGAGGGTTGGTTGCGGTCCCCTAAGTGCTGGACAAAGTTTAGCTACATAAATGATGACTATGCCCCACGTTGGACGCCAAATTTGTTTTGATAAAATATATATGTGATTCGTAAAATCTAATGTGGGAAAAACCGCGGGGGAAGACGATATGTCTTCAAATTGGCAATATAATCGAGGGGTTTTCGTACAAGGTAGGAAATGACAAGGGTGTTGTTTTTTTAATAACTTTTGCGATTGCTCTTTGTTAGAACTATGTTTGGTTGATGATGCAAAGTCCCTTTTGCTATTAAATCGTGTGTGTGTTTTTTGAAGTATTTAAATGTAGTTTGGAGCATTCAACTCATGTCCCAAGAATGTTCCAAGATTTCTTAAAGTTGATCAAGATGAAGATGATCGTTGATTAATTACTTTATATTTTATAATCAAGTTAGTTTAACTTGCTTATTTGTCAAGTGTCTACAAAACCACAGTGCTGATCACCGTGGTTTCTGATTCAGCGTATTAGAGACATATTTTGAGAAAAAAAGTTTTAAGTTTTCAAACATGTTACAAACTTCCAGATTTCTTGAAAAGGTTTTTTATTTTTGAAATTGAAGATAAAAATTGAGGGAAGAAAAACCATTCTCAAAAAGCTTGGCTCACTTTATCAAAAGTAAAAAAGAAACTTCAACTCTTTCCCAATATGGATAAAAAGTAAAATAGTCACTTGTAAAAGCCAAATTTACTTTATGCTATTATGTTGAAACTTCTAATTGAGCAAAGCGTGTAAAAGCCAAAGTTTGTTTCATTGTGACATTCTAAGCTTGTTTGATTATCTTGTGTTTAAGTCTAATTGTTGATCTCCTCGTTCATCAAGTGAACAATTGAGATCCTTGACTCTGTAAACCAAAAGATAAGAACACAAAACTTTTGAAGCGGAGTAACTTTAAATCTGAGTGCAACCAGCGTAGGTTGGAGAGTTGTTTTATTTTAAGGGGTTTAGTAAGTTTGAGTAAATTTCTAAACAACTAATAAAATAACATTGGACGTATGCCTTTAGATAGTTGGCCGAACTAATTGAAAAATCTTTTTTCTGTTTGTTTTTTTACTTTTACAATTCCGCTGCCTTATTTAATTATTGTTCTTCTCGCATATTCTTAATGTCCACAGTCCACAGTCATCAATTCTATGACATATACCTGCTGCCAACTCTTGTAAACTTAAAACAATTAAGAATCTCAAGACCTCAACTTGAATAAGATTACTAAAAGTTGAAATAATTTTTTTTAAAAGGTCATGTAATTCACCCGCTCCCCCTCTTAGACGCTTGGATCCATACTCTTCAAGAGTCTCGTGCTCTTGATATACGCTAATCCCCTAAGAGTGATCCTTTCTTTATGGATTACTCTAAACAAACAAAGTACCCAGTATTTACCGGCGAGAACTTTGCTTGGTGGAAAAACAGGATGGAACAATATCAGAAAAGTACCGACTTTAAATGTTGGATTATAATACAAAAAATGGACCTCATAATATTACTGATCATGTTATTATTACCGGCACCTCAATTGTTAAAATGGAAGAGGACTATGATGAAAATGACTATAAAAAGGCTGTAAAACATTCTAAGGCGCATTGACCTTCTAGAAATAAGCCGCATGTTAGGTTCTATTTCTGAAAAGAAAATGTGGGGTGCCCTAGGCATTGCCCATGAAGAGACGTTCCAAGTAAAGAAACATCGTATTGATCTACTCATGCAAAAATATGAGATGTTCAACTTGATGAGAAATAAGTCAATCAATAGTCTTTCATCTCGCTTCTCTAACATTGTTAATGACCTTAAAGTATAGGTAAGCACTTTGTTTCTGAAGAGCTCGTACAAAACATACACCAAAACTTTTCCGAAAAATGGCGACCTAAGGTTACGACAATTGAGGAAGCCAAAGATTTGTCCCTCTTAACCCTTAACAAAAAAAGGGGTTGACTCTAAAATCAACCTTAAGTGACGAGGAAGAAGATTGGGACGTAAAACATTTTCACAAAAATCATTCCCATTTTTCTTAAACCTACACCTAACTCTCCTTTCTTTCCCCTACCTTTTTCCCATGTTTCACCCTAATGAATCCTTTGCCTAGTAGACAACTGTGGGGGCGGGACGACGAGTCTGGATACAAGGCTAAAAGGAATGATTGATATAACCAGGTAAATGCAAAGTAATGGATACTTTACAGACTGGGTATCAGAATGGTTGTGACAGCCCGCGATTTTGCAATAAAGTAACCATATTTGCAGCGGAAATACGAGATTTTAAAAACTTTAAAGGCAAAACCGTGAATGTCACTTTATTATAAAACCAAAACTTAGTTCAATAAATCATTTATAAAAATTGTAACTTAATAAATACAAGGGATCTTGATCCCTTGATATATACACAAATTAGATAATAAAATTAATATAAACTACAACGCTAAGAGTGAATCGCTGTAAGTACAACGATCGCTAGCTCACTCGTCAAAACCCAATGCAACACCCAATGTAAGTACATGAATGCCTCGGTAAGTGGGGATTAACTCGGGGATCTCCCAACCATATCACATGAAAACAAACATGATTAAGGCATATAAACATACATTATCATACATATATAAACGTTTCCCTGAACCGTATACTATAAACATTTCGTATACTCATGACCAAGACGAATAAGTCCACGGGATAAACTTTTTCTTTAACCGTATACGATAAACATTTCGTAATATCAAGACTCTAATACTCCCGGTAGGACGACGATAATATAATACGTTCCTAGTCTAAACCTGGCCAAACTCTCGGAATAAACGTGTTTCGATTCGACATGCGATAAATGTTCCACATCCAAGACTCGATCAACCCAGTGGACGTCGAGTACCTAAAATTCGGTTAAACCACACGAAAAAAGGCGAAAAAAGTACATGCACCATCTCCAGACTAAACCACACAGAAGATGGGATCTCGAATAAACAAGTAAGTATGCTACATGCAATTACACCACCTCGCAAGAATACAACATTTGTTGGTTGGGTCGATCAATGCTACTCATTCGCCTCCCAACAACATCGTCATAATCACACTAACATATGCACAAGCATGAAAGAATGTACCCCCATCGCTCCGACATTAAGTCTAACGAGTATAAGGGTACAAACGAGAAATCAAAGCTTAATAACATCTAACAAACGAGACTCAACCGACTACTCAAGGTATAACTAATTCAAACGGGATAAACATCCAAAACCGTCATTTAAACATGTGAATAAGTCATTTAAACAAAGGGTAAAAACCGACACATGTGAAAATATATAAGAGAAGAAGAAGCGAGGGTTCCCAGCCAGGTGGGTAACCGGCGGCCGGCCCACCGGCTGGGCAACCAAGCACAATCATGAAAACCACAAATTTGATACAAGGGGTTATGATAGGTATGTGTAGGTGTATACACATTTCAGTCCCATCTACAAATGTTATTGTCGGGCTAGGAAGGTGATCTTGGTCATATTTTAAGAAGAATGTTTGCTTGTATGTAGTCATGGCTATATACTACAATGTTTGGCAACAAAGGAATAAGGCTCGCATAGAAGGGATGCTACAGCGTCCAGAAGTTTTCATTCTGCAAATCAATCGATTCCTGAAATGCAAATTGATAGCTTCTTTGGCTATCCCAACTCAAGACGCAAATTGGATTAACTTCTTTAGCTTAATGTAATATCTTATGATTTTGTTGCTTAATCTTGTATTGGTAGTTCTCACTACATAACTTGTAATCGTTTTATGCTTAATGAGAATCTTACATTTCACCCAAAAAAAAGTGACTACCCCCAGAATTGGTATTGGCATCAGCGCCCATAGTCATGATATGAGTTGTACCATTGTCTTTAGGTATGGATAACGGTCTGGTATGCTTATGTGTCACGATTGGTGGCTGCGTGCGGTTTTGCTTTAGGTAGGATTTCCGTACTCTGTATGATTATATATTGATTTGTTATTGACTGTTGTTGATGATTATTGTGATGTTGACTATGATGATGATTGTGATATTGGTTATGATGTTGGTTGTGATTGATACTGTGTACCATTTTTCGGGATATGGTTCCACCCTTGGTCTCCCATCTTGAGGCTCCGGACATAAGCGGGATCTTCACATTAACGAGCCGGGTTACGCTCGTTGCGATGAGCGGGGATTTTGATATCCAATGTCGCGATATGGCATCGGCAGGGTGGATTATCTTTTGTTATGAGAACCCAACTATTCGTTGCGATGAGAGACATTTTCGTTACCGAAGTTTGGAGATGATGAGATTCAAGATCTGTGTGATGTACTATGATTGTTTGATCATGCTCATGTCATAGTTGTATTGACCCCTTCTTTGTTTGTGAAACTGCAGTGATCCATTGGGGGATTATGAGTAGTTTGTTTAACATATGTTATGCATGGATGATTGAGGTAGTTGGGATACAACGAGATGACGATCACTTTACTATCGTTGAGGTTTTATATTTGTTAACTCGAGTTTATTGTATATCATCTGTAGTATGGAATATTGTAATTTTTATAAACTGTTCTGTAAATTTTTCTTCGTTGTCTATTTGATATGTACTACATCGGGCAATCGAGAAGGTAACACCTCTATTTGACAAGAAAGGTCTTGCTTAAGGCTCCTAGAGAAGTGGGGGTGTTACAATTAGTCCCCTAGATCATCTAGACGTGATTCTCTAAAGTGTCTCATGGCACATCCGGATGCATCCAACTCCAACTTAGACGATGAGGTAAATCATCGTAAGAGAAAGGTCCGATCCTTTTCCAAATGTAAAATCTATTTGCTCTTAGACCAATTCTTTGATAAGTGTTGTGCCCAAAGAAATAAACTTGAGGCTATGCAACATAAATAGAGGACTTAGCGAAAGAAAACATCAGTCTTAGAGAATGTCTAAAAGAGTCTCAATAGAACATTATGTCAGCTTATCTTGAGAAAGAAATGAAAATGCTAAAGAACCGCAATAAAATGATGCTGAATGAAATATAAATGCTAATAGCAACATAAACCTCCACTGTGACATATGATCTAGGAAGAAGAAAATGAGCCCTTCACTAAGCATGTGGCAGTGTTAACCAACGAACGCGACTCTCTATTACCATACTTAACATCCTGTATAATTCAATTAAAAGATATTGAAGAAATATTTGAAATGTTAAATGACGAGTCTACACAAGCTAAAAGTGCTTTAAACTTAGAACAAATGTCAAACCTCTACCTCGACCAAAGATATTAAGTTTTTAACTAAGAAACATGCAGCTGCCAAAGTTTTCTACCAAAAATAGGAGGTAAGTCAAACTGTTCTTGAATTTCTTACAAGTCAGTCACCTGACAATGAGAGAAAGGCTGGACTCGGTTTCAAACGCAACATTAGCACTCACAGTTGCATTCAAAGCAAAGACCTAAGCAAAACTGATTTTCGAAAACGTAACTTGTCTGGACTTCCTGATTATAATATTTGTAGCTATTGTGGCAAGACCGGTCATGTCTTTAACGATTGTGCCGAAAGATTCAATGAAATAAAGAGAAACACAAGTGATGTAAAAAAAATGTTTATTAGGAAATATTTGTTGAAGAAAGTGTCTCACAAAAAGGACCAAACTTGTTTGAGTTCCTAAACTAAAAGCTTGATCTTTTATAGGCATTAGTGAAGGCCAACAACAATTGGTATTTGGACAGTTGATGCTCTCATCACATGACAGGAAATGAAACTCAATTCCTTTCACTAGAAGCCTACAATGGTGGCACTATGACGTTTAGCGACAATAAAAGAGGTGAAATTGTTGGTATAGGAAACTTTGGTTAGTCACACTCACAATGTGTTGACAAAGTGTTGCTTGACAATGGTTTGAAGCACAATCTCTTAACCTTTCTAAATTATGTGACCGTGGAAATATTGTCGAATTTCATGCTAATGTTTGTAGAATACTTGATACTAAATCCAAAGAACTTGTTCTTGAAAGTAGACGTGTTAGGGATGTTTACTTGACCAATTCAACTTAGGATCATTTGCTGAAAAAATACATTGTCTTGTATGAATGTTGCAATACTCAATGCGTGGGGTACCCCTCAAGAGGTTCATTTATAGGCTTAAAATCTGACTGGTGCTTAAAGGGATTGAAAGTACTACTCATGTAAAAAAAGTGCACTTTTTTTTTAGTTATCTATGCAAATGAACTCAAAAGTTAAACGTACTTAACTGAGAGTAGTCTTAAGATAGGTGACCTCATGAGAAGGTTTCCGGGATGCGCATGAGTGAGGACAAAATGTACTGTGAGTGATCGTTCCCGACCCAAGTTTTGGGCCGGGGTGTTACAGTGTCGTAAAAATGATCCAAAAATTTGGCATAAGAGGTTAGGACGTGTTAACTCCAAAACACTAAATACCTTAAGAAACTTGACTTTTTTTGTGTGAAAGGTAAGCTTCTCATTAATAAACCAAACCAAGCTATTACACGCTACATCTCAATTTTCACAACCAAATCAAATCAATTCTAAACAAGCTATTACATTACATTAAATCAATAGAACGGAGCCATGCTTTATCTTCTTCCTTCATGACACCTTTTCCAAGCATCCAAACTCTCGGTTGTATAGTTGGTAGTATGTCTTTCATCACCATTTCTGGGCGTGCTAGCCACCCTTCCTTCCATGCTATGTTCCTTTGCTTCCAAACGTTATAGTAGGCCGCCAACAGAACACTAAGACAGACTTGTTTCTTAACATTAGGTCAGTTCCTATTACCAATCCACATGACAGTGTTAGGATTAGGCAAGACCACCTGCAATCTGGCATTGATCAGCTGCATCAGCAGCCTAGTGTATACACACACTGCTGAAATAGATGAGGAATAGTATCCTTCTTCAGTCCATACATGCAGCAAGTATCATCATCAACAATCCCATACTTAAACAAACGAGCTTTGACATTAAGAACATTCCTCATTACCAGCCAGATCAAAAACTTGTGTTTAGGAATACACCAATCATTCCAAATTAACTCAACCCATTATACTTTCATATATTTACACCTGACCATTTCATACACGAGTACCCTTTGTCATATGTCAACCATTGCTCCTGATCATACCAGCCTGTAGCGCATCCTTAACCTTAAAAATTGTTTTCCAGTTAGAGCTCATGTGATGTTAAGGTTACAACTGCCTCCAGTCAACCCACATGGTATTTGGTTTAGTATATACCCACAAAGCTAACTTCACTACCACTGTTATGCTCCAGGCCATACTTTATTAAATGCACAGACCACCTACTGCCTTTGGTGCATATACATGATCCCATCCCACTAAAGAAACTCTCATATAGTTAGCACTGTCATCCCAAAGATAGTTCCAACAAATCCTATCTATATTCCTCAACACACCTTTTGGAATTATGAAATTTTTCCCAATAACTATATATAAAGAGATTGCAAAATAAAATTCACCGATGTCAGTTTTCCAGAATAAGATAGTTTCTTAGTACCAAAGCTTTTAATTCTACCAATAATCCTAATTGCAGTGATAGGAATACCTTGGTATTTGAAAGGAATGTTATCCTCTACAAAACTAGATATTCTTATAATATCAGCCCATCCATACTATTAACTCCATTGAAATAAATGTTTGATTAAAACACATTCATATGTAACCCAGAGGCACAAGAGAAGGTAGAAAATGATCTTAATAGAACCATGATTGAGCCCTTATCACCCCTAATGTTAAGAAACTTGACTTGGTTGATGATATTCCTAATGTTAAATCCGACTTCAAAGAAATGTGTGATGATTGTTCTAAGGGAAAATAAGACAGATGTTCCTTTAAATCCAAAAATTTTGTAAGCGTTTCTCAAACCCTGGAACTTCTTCACATTGATATTGTGTGGCCCTTATGCGTACTCGTAGTAGAGGTGCAAGTTGCTTTGTATGTGTTATTGTTGATGATTTATCTTGTTAGGTTTGGCTACTATGATTGAGCTTAAAAGATGAAGCATTTGATGAATTTCAAATTTGGTTGAAAAGGTCCAAAACAAATTTGATCTAAAACTCATGACATTAAGATCAGATGATGAAAACGAATTTGAAAATTTATCATTGAATCCTATTGTGATGAACATGGTGTTGGTCATAAATTTTCCGCATGTCGAACACCTTAACAAAATGGGGTGGTTGTACGTATGAATCGTACACTTGAAAATATGGCTAGGACCATGCTTCTAAGTTGGAATTTGCCAAATAACCTTTGGGCCGAAGCGGTTAACACGTATTTTTACATCTACAACCGTCTTATGATTCACAAAATGCTTAACAAAACACCATATGAATTACTACGAGGTCGTAAGCCCAACATCTTATACCTTAGATGTTTTAGAAGTAAATAGTTTGTTCCCAATAACAAAAAAAGACAATTTGGGAAAATATGATACTTGTAGTGATAAGGTTGTGTTTGTTGGGTATTCGAAACATAGTAAAGCCTATAAAATCTATAACAAAATAACCATGAAAATGGAAGAAAGCGTTCATGTGATATTTGATGAATCTAATGCTCTTGGTTCTTCTAGACATGAAGAATAAGATGAGGATGATAATGACTTCGAGATAGGTCTACCAAGAAATGAGATGGATGAAGTTAATAAAGAAAGTGAGCAACCGTTGGAGCCATTGTTGCATGTTGACCCTGGCCAAGTTTAGACGTAACAGATCACACTCATCCTCTAAATGATGATGCTACGGTTAAGGGGTATGTGGATCAGATAGAAAAAATTACTCAGCCATAAATCTTTCCTCATTCTGCTGTCACTAGTACTTCAAGCGCAACAGTGACATCTACTATTGTAATACTTCATGCGTGGGGTGCCACTAAAGAGATCTATTGATAGACTTAAATGACTAGTGCTTACAAGTATTGAAAGTACTACTCCTATCAACAAAGTGCACTTTGTTCTCTGGTTATCCATGTAAAATAACTCCACAATAAAGCTTACTTGGCTGGGAGTAGTCTTACGATTTGCGCTGGAAAGTTTCTGAGATGCGCATAAGTGACGTCAAAATGCGCTGGAAATCACCCGTGTTGATTTGTGGGCCATGTACACAACCTGACGAGCTATCGTGATTGACCACTCCCAACCCACTATTTGGTCTGGGTGTTACAAGTGGTATTAGAGCAACCTACGACTGTTCGGTGAGCCTGTGGCCAGGAGTACCCGAGTCACACACCTAGAGGGGGAGGATTCAGGGAATGCTTAGCTACGGTATGATGCTGTTAGGCGAAACGAGGACATTGCGTTCTTCAACTGGGGTTGTGTAATACACCATGTGTGGGGGTGCCCATGAAGAGATCCATTAATACGGTTAAATTACTAGTGCCTTAATTTAAGGTTCTTGGAAGTATTACTCATAAAAAAAACTGCCCTTTATTTTCTCGTTATCGTGGAAAAGAACTTCACATTAAAGCGTGATTGGCTTAAAGTAGTCTTAGGTTGAGTGACCTCTTGGCAAGTTTCCGAGGTGAGTATGAGTGAGGTCAAAATGCGTTGAAAAGAACCCGTGTTAATATTTAGGCCATGTATACATCATGACGAGATAGCGTGAGTGACCGCTCTTGGCCTAGGGTTTGGGCTGGGGTGTTACAAATGTGGCACCAGAGCCAAGTGATAATTCATCCACCTTTAAGCGAAAGAGATGGAAACACCAAAGCTCGCACCCTCTAACAAACATAATCAATGATCTCCAATTCGCAATAAAAACTTGGTCATTCCTCAACAACGTCTGTGCATACAATGTGTTCTTCTCTCAACTCAAACCTGTTAATGTCACCGTAGCACTCACTAAGGCTTAGTGGTTGATAGCCATGCAAGAGGAATTAAATAAATTTTAATAAAATCAGGTATGGCACCTTGTTCATAGGCCCTCAAATCGTACTGTGATTAGTAAAAAGTGGGTCTTTCATAATAAGCTAGATGATTCCGGAGAAATCATAAGTAGCAAAGCTAGACTAGTGGTACTATATTATAATCAACAAGAAGAAATCGATTATGATGAAACTTTTGCACCAGTAGCTAGGCTTGAAGCCATACAAATGCTCATAGCTTTTGCAACACACAATGCATCAAAAAATTTCAAATGGAGGCAAAAGCCGTTTTCCTAAATGGTTAACTTGATGAATATGTCTTTGTGGAACAATCTCCCAGATTTATGAACAATGACCTTCCAAACCGTGTTTTTAAATTGGGAAAGCTCTTCATGTTTTAAAAATTGCTCCCAGAGCATGGTATGAGAGACTTTCAAAATTCCTTTTAGAATATGGTTTTATTCGTGGCTCGGTTGATATAAATTTTTTCATAAATTCACTTTGTGATGAACTGTTTATTGTACAAGTATATGTCGATGACATTACCTTTGGTGCATTCAACGAGCTTTTTTATAAGTATTTTTTGGATCTAATGAAATATGAGTTTGAAATGAGTATGATGGGAGAACTTGGAATTTTTCTTGGTCTTCAAATCAAGCAAGGAGAAAAGGTACAATGATCCAACGACGAAAATGCATAAAGGAAATGCTTCATAAGTTTGGGATGAATAATGCTAAACCCATTGCTACACCAATGGTTTCTACTATCAAGCTTGATAAAGATGAAAGTGGTAAGAGTGTTAGTGAAACCATGTATCGAGGTATGATTGGTTCATTACTCTACTTAAGCATTAATCGTCCTGACATCCTGTTTAGTGTATCTTGTGTGCCCACTTCAAATCAAGTCCTAAGGAATCACATTTCAAAGCCGCCAAAAGGATCCTTAGGTATTTGATTGGAACCCAAGATTTATATCTTTGCTATCCTTCACATTTAAACTAGATCGTGTAGGTTTTTCCTACGCGAATTTTGCGGGAAGTGTCATGGATAGAAAGAGAACATCTGGAGTAGTTACATTCTTAGGACCATGCATAATCTCATGGGCTTCCAAGAAGAAAAAAACTATTGGTCATTCCATTACCGAAAGCGAATATGTGAGTGCGGCACTTTGTTGTGCACAACTTTTTTGGGATACATTTTAAAATGGCACTTTAACTCATACTCGTATCTAACTAAGTTTGTTTTAGTTCTTATACAACAACAAAAGTTAATATTTAGTGTTAGTATGTTATATGCGTAAATTAAATATTAGTAACGTAAATTAAATGTTAGTAACGTACGTAAATAAACACAAGTCTTTATTAAAATAAAGGAATGCAATAAAATAAAGGAAAAAGATCAGAGGAGACAATTTTTTATACACCCTCAACTTACATGTAAACCGGGACGCCTTCTAGGAGTCGTGTATATTTATAGATGTAAATTTCAATCAAAAAAGGGTACGTCTTCGACGATTTTCAAAGTTTTTGTTACTGTTTGCGAGGTTGTTTGGTAAATCGTTTTGTTACTTCGTTACTCAACAAACTTTCGATCCAGATGATGTTCTGGAAAGAGAAGAGAGATTATTTATCATAAATATTATTGTTTGTTATTATCGGATGTCGGAGATAGGAGAAAAAGGGTCATGAAGTTACTGATGTATGCGCAAAACAGAGCAGTGATGCTCTCTGTTTCGCGGTTGTTTGGGGACGTGTTTAGGGTTTTAGTTGGCTTATTATTGTAGGTTGGTTGAAGATGGATGCTAAGGGTTGCTAATTGATAGGAGGTTGTGCTTTTATAAAAGTGGTTAAAGGGTTAAAAATAAGGTTTAGGGGAGGAGGAGCATTTTTCGGAATGTTGTGTTGTTGTTGCTGTTTCGATTGTTTTCTAGTGTTTAAGGGGGGCGGGGTCTTTGTGGGTAAAGTAGGTAATATGGTTATGGATATACGGTATGAATGTAGGTTTGTGGGCAAGCGGGTTTGGGTTGATTAGAAGCTTGTTTGGGGCTGTTTTCTGTCGTGCAAAACAGGGGTATTTCGGCCTGTTTGGACATGCCTTTGGGCTCCTTTTTTCGGTCACAAATGGGGGGTTGTTGGGTGTTGTTGTGAGGGTTTAACCCCAAGGCAAATAGAGGGTAAGTTTGGGTCAAAATTGCATCGAAAATTAGGCCCAAAACTATTCCAAAACGAGCTCAAAATATCGTCGTAAAATGAGGTTTAAAATATCGTTTTAAACGATTAAATGAAACGATAGTCAAAATATAAAATGAACTTTTCAAGCCAGGTTTAATAAATCGAGTTAAGAAAATTATTAAAATTGTATCTTTAATTCATTTTTAAAATGAACGCAAACGATTAAAATACATTTTTAAATCAATTTAATTAAAAGTTAATTGAAACCTTTCGTATTAAAATAAGTGAAAAAAATTTCACTAGAATTTAATTCAAGACATTTCAAATTAACTTACAATAAGTAAAATAAATATTTTCCTCTCTAAAAATCCTAGCCTCCATCAGTCATATTCGGGGCTTCCATCGATCATTAATCGATGGTAAGCCCCATAAAAACTTTATTTATCAATTATTAGTATGTGAATCTATGAATTAATTAATAAAAGTCTCCCTTTTGGTGAGATCCGTTTGTCTGTATCTCTTGTCGTCTTAAAAAGAAGGGCGAGTCGACAAGAGATCAGACCAGACAGACAGCTTCCTGATGAAACCACAATCTTGGACCTCTTCTTCGATAAGAATAAGGTCAAGGTCACGCAAAGGATAGTTCTCAGTGCGTGCGGGGACAGGTTCGCATTCGATGAAAACACAGGCCAAGGTGGAGTCGAAGAGGCTGGGAGAGGACAGGTCCCTCGTAACAGACGGCATAGAAAGGACCGGCACGCAAAACTCAAGTCAACAAGGCAAACTACATTTTCAGATTCAACCTACCCTTTCTTCTAGCTCCGGTTCAGTCCTTAGCCCTGAACTCCTCCAATATCGTGCGTCAATGGACAACCTTTTCCCGTCCTGGGTAAAGGGGGAGAAAGTAGCCCCAACCCCACCCGCCATCAACATTCTTTCTAGGGTTTAGTTTTATTGGAAATATTGATAAGAGCGGTTTCTTGATGATTCATCATACGACTCTACAATGGATATGCGTTTTTCGCCGACGATCTATGGTGCCAATAAAAGGTAAAGTTTCTCTATCAATGAATCAAACGAAGGATCCCCTTAAAAGATACATGAAGAGCGCGATACAAAGACGAGCCGAATTGTCATATCATGTTTTGAGATCCCTAGTTTTACAAGAGAAATTTGTACTTTGGCTTTTATTAGATTTGTTATCGATTATACCTATCTTTTCTAAGTGTCATTTGGCGATTTATTAATGAATTGATCTTTGTTATAAAAATAAAAATTTAAATTACAATAAATTTTTTAAAACATACGGAGTATTTAAATAATCAACATCAATTAAAAAATCAATTTACATTATAAAACGATCTCCATTAATTGATGACGTCGAGACAATATTATATCTTGTCCAATCATCATCGGGTGTTTGTGGGGAGTCTAGTAAATTCCAATATTGACAGATCCGGGTATCTATACACTTTATGCCATTTTGGTGAAACTATCTCATTGAGCGAAGAAAACACTAATCAGAATGCAGGTGCAAAATGTTTGTTGTCCCCCTATTGTGTCTTGTAAGAGAAATATTTTATATTTTCACCTTCACCTAGCCACGTGATTTGTCTATAAATAAGATACATCCCTCTCATTATTTCTTCAAGAAAGTTTTGAGCTATTAAAGCAAAAATAATTTGCAAATCATTTATGTTCTCAAGTCCTTGTTCTTTCTAGTGTTTTGAAAATTATGTTTCTTATTTAAAAAGTCTTTATTCGTTTTCTGAAAATCTTATGTGAATCAGTTCGTTGCACTGTGACATTCTAAGGTTGCTCGATTATCTTGTGTTTAAGTCTAATTGTTGATCTCCTCGTTCATCAAGTAAACAATTGAGATCATTGACCATGTAACCAAAAGATAAAAACACAAAACTCTTGAAGCGGAGTAGCTTTAAGTTTGAGTGTAACCGGAGTAGGTTGAAAAGTTGTTTATCGTAAAAGGTTTAGTAAGTTAGAGTAAATTTCTAAATAAGCAATAAAATAACATTGAACATACGCCTTTAGATAGTTTACTACCAATTGAAAACTGCTTGTTCTGTCTGTTTCTTTACTTTTACAATTCCTCTGTCTTATTATATTGGTATTCTCGCATATTCTGAATATCCACAATCACCAATCCGTGATATAGACCTGCTGCCAACTCTTGTGAGCATAAAACAATTAAGTATCTCAAGACCTCAACTTGAATATCACCCATATCATACTTGGATAACTAAAAGGTAATAAATCATTCTTTATATTAAAGCAGACCTCCTTAAAGCTGAGGTGACACAAGGAGATTTCAGAAAACCTGATTTAGAGGTCTCTCATTAATTGGACAAAATTGTCGATAATCTCATGTAATCTACTAAAGTAGTAGAAAAATCAGGGGTAAAATATTCATTAGAATTTAATCCATATAACATAGGTCCCACTATTCTACAGTATTCCAAAAACAGGCGTAGTTCACTAATCAATAACGAAATCTTTTTACTTGATAATACTTTTACCCACATATTCCAAGTTCCAATGAGCAATTACAATTAACCCATGTTTCTTCATCTCCCTTATCACTATTCTCGAGCCAAACCACACATTCATCTCCCTCTTCTCCATATACTAGTTGTTGCTCCGCGCCCTACCGGGCGCGGCGCCCCAATTTGGCTAATCGTGTGGGTGACTTTATTAGACACCATTGAAACCGAAATGGATATTGCCTTTCATCTTTTCGAAATTTTTTATAGAACACAATAAGTGTTATATTACATACAAGATATGGCGTAAACAAAGAAATAAATAGTATTGTAAAATACTTGTAATATAACACATGTTAAATATAAGTCTAAAGGTAAATAAGGCAAATAATTTTCTGTGTTTGTTTTGTTGCTTAAAAAGGATACATGATGCAAACGAAAACGGAAACAAAGGAAGGGGTAACAATGCAAACGTTTAATAAGAATTGCAATAGTTCAAACTGTTGAAAAGAAATGGAGAGCATGGATTAATGGAGAGGGTCCAAATTGATTCCAAACTATAGCACTATTCTTTGTAAACTCTATTTTATCATTACTTCCTCATCCATTACCGTTCATTAATTTTTCCATTCAAAAATAGAATTATTATTCGATGTCTGAACGGGGTAGTACTTATGTTTCATGCTTTCTTCTTATAATTTTTCAATATTATTTTAACATTACGTATTATCGTAAATTTTTGACGAATAGTTGATACCCCAATAAACATCAAATAAATGACGGGAAAATTTGAGGAGTCTGCATTATAAAGTTGGTCCTGCAATACCATGGATATTCTCTTCAAGGCTTCCTCTAGACAAAAGGTTATAGATCAATAGAAGATTCATTCCCTCAAAACAGTAGATAAATAGCGATATGATATTCTTGTGATGCGGGGATGTGATTATCTCAATTTCTATCACAAATTTCTTATATCCATCCTCATTTAGCATTTCTAAGATTTTTACGGCGAAATTTCTTGCCATCAGGAAGATAGCCTCGAAAGACATGACTGTTGCCTCCTTTTCTGATCAAATTTTCAGTTGAAGAATTCACAAGAAGATATTATTTCAGAATAGATCCAAAAGTTTATTAACAATTCACATAATCAAGGAAAGGTATTAATTATTATGCTTTCAAAAGTCAAGCCAGGTCCCAAATTTGATGTTGCAGACTGAAGCTCTTCAGACTTGAGCAACCGATATGTTGAAGAATACTTCTCTTAAAGACCTTCTAATTCTTTGGGTAAGTTGTTAGAGTCAGCATTTATCAACCCAGTAACTAAATAAAATGTTTTCGAGGTTGCAAGTTGAACGTAGAATCACCATTAACTATAAATTAAATTATTTGAAACGATATACCACAAAGCATAGTGATGACTGTAACATAAGCAAATCCAGAGAGGGGGAGAGACATGAACGTAGCCTCCAAATACACGGACGGTGAGACGAGGACATGTAATATACTGACTCGAGATAAGTGAAGTTTGACTTGAGAGAAGATTAGAAACTCACAGCCAAAACATATAAGTTCGTTCATAGAAGCTCACAGCCAAAATATCTAAGCTCGTTAACTTAGATATACAAACTCCACTTACCCAAGTCCATTTTCCGACTGATTAAATCACTAATCACCAAAGCAAATATGTAGCAACACGTCAAACATAATCAGATTTTAGGTGCCTGGTAAAAGGGAAAACAAACACACACACACATATTAACAGTTTAACACACACAAACCCGCAAATGTAGCTTGACAATACTAACAATATCAACCCAATACCTCAATAATTGAAATAAGCCTGCCCATAACAACCACCTGTTTAGGGGCCCAAAAAGTCTCCCCTTCGAATAAGCCAGGAACTTCTGACCCGTAATTACTTATAACCAACTAAATTAGGAACCGTTTTGATAATTCATACATAAAATAAGTAAAACCCGAGCTAATTATCAACTCCAAATTGATAATTCTTTTTCTTCTTCTTCTTCTTTAAAAAAGGAGAAGCCCCCCTAGATTGTTCATTAAAAACAGTACACCATGTGCCTAACATGTGCAGTAGAGAGTAACTTCTACAACCCTCATTTTCATCTTTATTGCCTTTGTTTCTCAGCCATACATTCCCTCAACTTTACAGGTCGTCGCCTTCCATTTCCATCTTTCTTGCCTTTGTTTCTCTGCAATACATTCCAATCAACCATTTCTATCCTACCACTTCACCACTTTCCTCCACCATCTTTGCATTCAATAACATTCACCGCTATTTTCATTTGGGATTGTCTTTTATATATGCCCCCCTTCACATAAAATTTACCCATATACAACGGCAACGTCCTTGTATGACCGCTCACTATGTTCTTCTATGAACGCTCACCCATGCCCATATGGCCAGTGAACCACCAAGTTTTGACGGAACTAAGACAAATAACAAGAATTATAGCAGGATCTTAAAGAGATAAAGAGAACAGAAGAAGACCAGGAAAGATTGCAACAAAAAAACAACTAAAACACATAAGAATGCCTCTATCATTTTTTTGAAATCTACCAGGATATAAATATAAACGAGAAGTGGAAGAAAAATTGCCCTATGGTTAGCACGCCTCAGCTACCGCACCATCAGATGGGAAATAAGAAGCGAGGCACCGCCATTGATTGATCGAAATAAGAAGCGAGGCATGTTCCTTATCACTCTTCATCACTCTTCCAAGTAAACCAGGGCCAAACCCTAGCAAGAAAAAGAGATAGACAGTAGACACAAGTGTATAGAGGAGTAAGAAACATGTAGGGCGGGAAAAAAAATGGAGAGACGTGTGTATGGAGGAAGAGGGAACATGTAGTTTGATTTAATAAGTTAACAAACCAGAGTTAATAACTGCTGAGAGGGGACTATGGTTAAGTTAGGAACTGCTCTACTGTTACCGTTCATTGATTTATATGTTTTTCTATTTTACAAGGACGGTGAGATGAGGACATGTAATATACTGACTCGAGATAATTGGCCATTTTCATGCTGCTTATGGTCTGATGTTGTCAACATAGTTGATTACATATAATATATGGACCCAATCAGTCGCCCAAACCCAAAACCGTATCATATGATGTTGCATCAAACACCTGAAAGGCAAAATTCAATTAGTTGCAGAAAGTCTAAGCCACTAACATGAGTGAAAACTACTCATGAAAGATAGTGTCTGATATGTATGAACATCCACCAACATCATCCGAAAGAATTGCATGAAGCTAGTACAGGTGAAATAAACTAAAACAAGGTAAACATAATAATGTAACTAACGCAAGCTTAGTCATTTTATGGTGGACCTAATTCCAAATAGCTTTTATATCAAATAAAATTAACACGAATTCAAAACCAATTTAAATGAACATAAGATAACTAAAAAAGAGGGTTATTAATACTAACTACTATAGCTCAATAATTTGGAGTGTGATACTCGGACAACTCGGTAACGTCTCAATGGCAATGGATTGAGGATCATAAAATGTCATTGCAGTGGGATAGAAAAAAGGAATTTCGGGAAAGTGGGCTGATATAAAGTGTATAAAACGAACTCCATCTCGGCTCTTGTCTTGCAAGATAATAATTACAACCTTATTTAAAAACAATACAAAATTAGAGCTAATGATGATCAGGCTGAATCATATACACATTGAATCAAAACTCAAAGTAGTTAGAGCTAAGAAATAGATGGAATACCTTGATCAACAACGTCAAACATCTTGCCCCATACTCAGTGTAGGAATGACGACCATGATCCAGTAACACTAACGGAAAACCAAAATAAAGTTTTTCAGTAAAAGGAAAATCGTCAGAAATGGGAGAATTAGCCGTCCTTACAACACTAACCTTCGAGGCTTGGCCTTGTACACAGGAAGAAGTAGAGTAACGTTAACACAACAAAATATGAGCATCAGTCGACCTAAAAGAAGAAGCAAAACATAAACACCAACACTATATTATTTTGAAATCCCAAAAAAAAGAAATAAAATAGAAATACAGTAAAACACACAAAAATTAACTACAATTCGGAAGAAAGTAGCGGTGATCTAATTCCAAACAAAGGTAACCCAATTACGTAACTAAGCGCAAACCCATTAATTTTATAGCAAATAAAATTAGCACCAACTCAAAAATATCAAATAAAATTAGCAGTGACTAAAATCCCCCGTAAAAGAACATAAGATGAATTCTAAATGATAAATAAATAGAGTGTTATTAATACACATTACTATAAGTCAAGATTTTGGAGGGTGATACTCGTGGTAATTTCTCAATGGCAGTGGCTTGAGGATCATAAGATGTTGTTGTAGTGTGATAGATTTAGGTAATTTGGGGAAAGTGGATTGACAATTGGGGGAAAGATTGAACTCATACCTTAGGATAAGGTGTGTAACCGGTAATTTAACCAAAAAACCATCAACTGGAAATAAATTTATATCCGTCATGAACTCCGGACCACATGACGAGCATAATTAATTCAACTAATGACCTATGACCAAATTCAGCCAGCAATCATATGAAATTTGAAAAAGAGCAAGGAAAAATGAAAATACCTAACGCAGATTACATCACCTATTGCAGGCGTTCAGCCAAAAAAACCCAGGAATACAATAATAGTAATAGTTTTTTTAAAAAAATTGTATTACCAAAACCACGAGATACAATACTCAACAAGCCTAATTTCTAAAGTCAGCAAAAAAAATATACAAAAGCAACAAAAGCAATACAAAAATTCTAATTGGATCACCTATTGTAAGGGAGGTGGTAAATTCAAGACCCCGGGAAATCCAGAGGTGCCAAAAATAAAAGTGATAAGAACCCAATAAGCCAATCACTTCGCACACCAATTCCAGAAAGGTACGCTGCAACGGAATAATTAATGAGAAACACCACCTACCATGATACATTTATGGCTAACAACCAACCACCTTAGTTCAACAACATATCCCGCTGGGCAGACCACTCGAGTACAGAAGAAGAGCTGATAAACGAAACAGATCTAGACACGAGGGCAGGACACATGAAGAAGCAATGAAAGCCAGCAGTGGAAAAACAAGATCTAGGGTACTTACAAGAGCAATGAGAAAGAGCGTTCAAATGATCCATGAATGCGCGGCCAATCTATTGCGGAATAAAACGCCGCCAGAGCCACAATTTGCAGTTACAGCAGCAAACCCCAGGAATACAATAATAAGAGGGGTTAAGGTAATCAGAAAACCACAACGCAGAATAAATAAATTAGGGCCAAGAACAGTCGTAAAAACAGAGCAAAATAAAAGTACAAAAACAAACACCAGGACACTTACAAGAGCAACGAGCACGAGCCTAGGCGGCAATTAACGAACAGGATCCCAAAGTAACAGCAACGGAACCCCGATTGAGTTACACCGTAGAGGCGAAGCAGCACGCCCCCAAGACCTAGGGATATAACAATCGAACAGGTTAAATAAAAGGGCAATCCAAAAAGATCTAGCTAGAAAACGGCCACGATCTAACTCACGCATGCACCCATCAACCTCTATAAATACAGGCTAAATCTAAGAAGTAATGGGGCGATCACTAATGATATCCCAGTAATACAAGGCGGGGGTAAAAGCAAGAAAAGGTTCAAGGCCCAACCCAAGTAGGCCCCCGTCAAACCCTAGGAATGAGTAAGAGGGCGATGAGCAGCGCAAGACACGGGGGCAAGCAATGGAAGACAGCAGTGCACATACAAGATCTGGAGCACTTACAAGAGCAATGAGTAAGAGGGCTCCAAATGATCCATGAACGCGCGGGCAATCTATCGGTCAATTAAACGACGCTCGATTTGAATTGTCCTGCATATGAACATATGCAAACCATAAGGCACCAACCCAGAAAACCATGATCAAAATAATAAAGGATAATAAGATGAAAAGAACGAAAACAGAAACGCAAAAGAAAACAGAATAGCACAAAAAGAGGGATTTGAATTATTAAGGTTAGAATCAATACTTCTGGTTATGAGCTTAAGCTCTCACTCCGCAGCCCGAAACAATTGCAGTCACAACAACAACAATCTACATATCTAAATATAAATAAATATAAAAGCAATAAAACGAAGGGCATAACTCCGATTAGCAGCCAAAAAACCCAACCCCAGAATACAATAATAATAATAGCAAAAAAAAAAGGAAAAAAGAAAGAGTTGTAAAGCAAAAACAGTTAAAATACGCTCAGTAATTTAACCAATCAACAATAAACCCGATTTATAACGTAACTATACCCAGAAAAGGACAGCCAGTATGCATAAAACAATCCAATCACACACACACAACTAATTAGTTTATACGCCAAAATAAATAAGCCACGATCCTGGATGTGAGCGCAAACTATCACTCCTCAGCCTGTGACCACAACAACGACAGTCAAAATATATAAAAGCAATAAAAGAAAGGCAAAAACTCCAATTAGAACACATATTGCAAATGAAGCACTACCCTAAAACCCCAGGAATAAAATAATAATTAAGAAAAAAAAATGTAAGCCCAGAACCTCATGATACAATAAAGCATCTAGAGGTGAAAATAAATAAGTAGCAGCAAACTGAATAAACCGAAAAATACCTTTGAGCAAAGCATCAATTAGAGTTGCTAGGTTTCTCTTCATCTTAGCGCAAGCTCTCACGCCTCAAGCCGATGCAAGTGCAACCCACAGCTCCGATGATTAAGCCAAAAACCCCAGGAATACAGTAATAGTAGCAAATAAAATAATCAGAAGGAAAAAAGAAACAGTTGTAAAACAATTAAAATGAGATTCAAAGAGTTTGATGACCGGTGCGTTAGTGAGGAGTGAGGAGTGAGGAGCGATGAGTGAGGGAGAAGAGAATGAGTGGAGGGGAGTGAAACAGAGAAGGGAGTAATGTTAGGTTATTAGAGTGAGAGGAATGGAGGGTAGGGATTTAAAGGAGATGGACGGTTGAGGGAAAAACAAAAGGGACTATTCATAAGAATAGTAACCTTAAGTTCCCTCTTTTAAAGGGTATGGATTCATCTCACCATCCAAAAGCATTTTTAAAATAATGCTAAAAGAATAAGTATTTGTCGTTTGGGTCGGCTTTAAAACTATTTATCAAAATGGTGTTCACGTAGGTTCGGATTTCGCGAACCACAAACATGGAGGAAACACGCCATTAGCAATGGCGTGTTTCTAATGAGTAGGAAAATGTAAACTTACAAAAAATAAACTAAAAGTAAACACGCCATTGGGAATGGCGGGTTTTCTTAAAGAGAGAATGGCGTGTCTATGAACAGTACAAATTTTTTTTTTTAAAAAAAAAATTAAAGACACGCCATTCCTAATGGCGTGTTTGTTCTCTGTTTTAGGTTTTGAAAACCCGAGCCTACGTGAACACCATTTTGATAAATATTTTTGAACCCAACCCAAAACAACACATACTTATTTTTTTAGCATTATTTTAAAAATGCTTTCCTCACCATCCCCAGCCACACATTAATAATTATCGGAGTTAATTCTCTTCGTGATCAGTTGAGGCATCGTCGAAGGCTTCTTCTTGATAAGAGAAACAGTAGTAGTATAAAAAGATGGAAGTCTCATAGGAAAGTTTCTTTGTTGTAAGGAAACTAGCTGAGGGAGTAAGAGAAACAGTAGTAGTATAAAAAGATGGAACATTCAGTCATTATCATTCATCAACTATAATTAATCCTCCATTCAAAATGAAAATGCAACCAATGTAATTCAGTTTATATGTTGTTCTTTATTTTTAAACAAGTATACACACATGTAAACATTGTCTATAAATAGTTTCACACAAATCTTATTTTTAAAATAATTGGAGTATCCAATATCCACAAATCGTGTAGTGATGTAGGGAGTAACATTTACTAATAGAGCTCTTTCAATGTCCTCATGCCTTTTTAGGTTAGGTTGGGTTGGGTTGGGCCAGTTCGGGTCAAAATGGGTTGGGTTTGGTTCGGATTGGTCAGATCGGGTCCGGTCATTTTGAATTTCGGATTTCTTGGTCGGTCTGTCTCGGTCGAATTATATCGGACTCGGTCATTTACAGGGTAATGAATAAGAGAGAAAAAGACATTTTAAGTCTATTCAATTCATTTAAAGTTATATTTTGTTAGGTCATATTCAGGTCAGGTCAGCTACAAGTCAAGAAAGTTTAGGTCGGGTCAAATTTGGGGGTTGTAGTTCAGGTCGGGTCGTTTTTGCAGGTCTATTTACAAAATTTAAAACCCATTTGCGCCACATTTTGCCTCCTGTGATTTGTGCGTCATTTTCATAAGAAAGAGTTAATTAAAAAAAATTGAGTTACTTTTGAAAGAATGAATTATATTTTGGGTTTTTGTATAGAATTTGGCTAATTACAATTAGATATAATTCTTAAAATTCATTTAATTGTTATAATGTGTAGAGAATGATAAAATTGTATGTATTTCTCATTAGTACAATGGAGTATATATATACACAAATATGAGTAGAGGTTATGTCATGGGAAAATAAAAGGAGTGGTCTAGATACATCCTCCATTCAAAGACATTTAAATGTATCCTTTATACATGTGACTTCTAGGCATCCACAATAAGTTTTCACAACACTCCCCTTTGGATGTCTATTCCTGAAAAAGATGCTTCGATGAAAACCTTCCTTGTACACTGATCTCCTAGCACACATAACAAGTTGCCTCGTTAAAACCTTTCCATGAACAACCCAGTGGGACAAAACCATGGGTAAGGAAAAAGAGTACAACACGTGTTACTCCCCCTGATGATTATATAACTTGATATATCTTGAAATTCATACTCTGATGTAACTTCTCGATCGTTGAAATGGAACCATTGTAGTTTATATACTTGATATCTTTCAATAAATAGAAATTCTTGGTAATTCCAATATATTATTTCTACAAAACTCGCAATTTGGATATAGACATTCATGATGACTTTCGAGCCTTCATCTTAAATATTATAGTCACACTTGTAATATAAATTCTTCTCAAATAATGACATAATATTATATGTCTAGAATAATTGTCTTTTTAACAATAATCATGATGATCATGACTATAGCGTAGTAACGTGCCAAAATGCTATCTCATTAAAAACCTTGCTAGGAAAAACTCATTGGGATAAAAACCTAGACGAAGGAAAAAAGAGTGTAGCTATCATTCCCGAATTCATTCTCTTCCGGAGAATCAATTTGTTTATTAACAAAAACTATTTTCAAAAATAATTTATCTTTCTTACCAAATCATCTTACTACATATAAAGCATAAACTTCTCATAGATGCTCAAACTTCAGGTTGAGACAATATTTACTTATTTCACATAAGTTCTTCAAGAGCATTGATGTCCAATATCCGCAATCTTTGCGTAGATGTTCATAAATTTAATGATAAGTGCTTTAGAAACTCAATTGATCAACCACACTATCAATTTGATATAATTTATAATACGCTCCTTCAGGGAGTTCTCAATTATGTGAGTATAATATCTCCACTTACTTATTCAAACTTATAGAAAAAAAAACCAACCATGTGCATTCATATGATGTATACCTACGTTCTAAATTACCTGTTAGATAATAATGCTATGATGTAATTAATATGAATATAATACGGAAATGATTAAATTTACTTTCTATATGCAAATAATGATGACTCGATAATATAAACTGTATAGTATTCTTTTCAATATTCATGTTCATGACATGAATGAACTTTAGGTCTAAGATAGACTTCAGGTTTATGATCGACTTCAGGTTTATTAGCTCATTTTTATCATTAATTGTGTCGACAATTGCAATGGACTTTAATTTTCATATACCAGATCCCCATTATAAAGTCCATTAAATTTCGCGCGGAAAATGTATCGGTTCCATAAATATATTAATATAGTTTATTTGTTTCTTAATATTATCGGCATTGTTCAATGATATCTGAATCCAAGTATATGCAGTACCATTATTTTTCGTATAGGCCATCTATTATCATTTGGATATCTTTGTCACTTAGGGACATTCAAGTTTCATTACTCTTCATGAGTACCAACTGCACATGCTTACCATTTTTCTCTCATTTTACTTATAAAATATGTGAAGCGAGTATGATTTCACAATACACTTCATGTGTATGGTTATTATATAATTTGGCAAGTATCTTACTGTATATAACATATACTCTCTATGACCAAGCTATGAATCACTAAGCCTCAGATTGGCTCAAATCTGTCAATAGTCAAATCATAGATTTTAATGTTTAAAACGTATCACAAAAAGATAAGGTGATCAAGTAAGTATTTATCGTAATACATCATCATAACCAAATGAACGAATATATATATATATATATATATATATATATATATATAAAATCATTATTCTTATTTTCTGAACCTCTATTTGATGTATTTCATATTTAATAATCAGTGAACTTCAGGTTTAACTGGGGATCAATACTACTTATATGTTTTTAGCAGCTTTTCCTTGTCACTCTCCCCCTAAGGTTGTAAAAACTAACCATTCAAGATAGATTTAAGGGGTAATAAATATTTATATCCACCTTAGAACGCATATAATATCATCTTTTATAAATAATAAGAAATAGTTCTCTTCAGGAGAACATAGTACGGGGAGTTCCATATTACACAGTTGGTTTTCTATGTACTGAAATAATATTTCCAAAAGAGATCGCTTCATCCATTTGAAAATAAATTGTGCCTCATAAGATTGCACACGTGCACTTCCAGCCACTGAAATTTATATTTCTATGTGGAATTTTGTCCACTTCTACAGTATCAATAATAGAAGACTTTATCAGTAAGATTTCTAAAAATAATACTCAATCTTATTTGCGCGTCTTGCTATTCGCTCAATTAAAAAAAAGGGTTTTCAGCACTTTATTGTCTTATTTCTAAGGTAAACTTCTGGTTTATCAAAACGGGTATAATGAGAACTCGGATGGCCTCAATTGTCACATTTTTAATAATTTGATATCAACTTTCTATTTGCATATAATTCAGGGAGACATATTCATATGCATTTGGCTATGTATCGATAATTTTACTTATCACATGCCACATTATTAGTTGAATATTCTATTCATGCTAATCTTCTTGTTAGCTATATGTAAATAAACTTAAATGAATTTATTTTCATCTGGCCAGATAAATGATGTGACGTTAGACATAAGTTGATGTCTTATATATAAGCAAGACTATTCAATATTTATATAATGAGTATTAATGTTATAGTATATATATAACTGATAAGAACAAGCCGAATTGTCTTCATATATATTGTTGACTTCTAAAGTTCCTATCAAATCTTTCCAATGCACTATAAAATATCATAAATTTGTGCTAACAACTCATTTTCATTCTCATATGCTTAGGATATATATTATTAATCATTTAGATGATCAAACAAATTTAGAAGTCAGATCTTCCCTTTAGGTGAGATGGATATTGAGCATTTTTCAAATCGGTTGCAATGTCAAACCATTGATCGACTTTTTTTTACTCCATTATATACATATGTATGTATTGCTCGTATTCTCACATATTAAGAATTTTCAATACCTTTAGTTCTTTACCATCCCACTTCCGGTGGGAATGAAAGTTCTATTTATTTATTTAAAATAAACACATCAATCTCAACAATATTCACGGCCCACTTTCTCGACCACTATTAGCGTCGTATTATATATCCTTTTTATTTTCATCATATAAAGATCTATTTTCAATTCGCTTCAGGATATGATGTATAACCAATTAGACGAGATTTGCGATTTTTCTATTATCTTTTTGTGATTTTGGATGCCATTCTATATTTCACGCTCTTTCTCAAATTTTCGTTATTTCAAAATGTGTTTCCAATGGCACCAATATTTTATACCCGAGGGATAATATATGTTGAATCTGTCACTTCTTCATCAACGTATTATAATATCATTCGAATAACATTTTAATAAAATACATAATTTCACAACCATGGTCTATAATAAATCACAATTTTCAGATATGTTGCAAATATATGTATTTTAATTTCTCAATGTACTATCAAAGAACATATCATAAAATTTGGCCGAAGATGCATAATATTGGGATATTTGTGTCATATACATGTTGGTTTTAGAATCAAACATATGCGATAATCTTATAAAATCATGTACATGGAAACAATTCAAATATCAAATGTACAAAATACTCACACAATAATCAAATCACTAAATATATATTAGATTCATTCGTTACTGGTTGTGTGATTTCATAGAGCTATACCATATTCAACTATTGTATTTCCATTGTCAATATCCAAATACTAATACACATAATTTGAATATGTATCTTTATACGATCTCTAATTCCACATAGTAAAATAACCACATAAATATTCTATTCAAAAGCCAAACAATTATCGTCACCATCATATTCGATATTATAATTTTGAACATTTCATTCAATAAAATCAAATCAATTTTCATTTTTAAGATGGTCTTTGCTAGTATACAACAAGTATATATTTTATCGAAATAGTAATATAACAAAATTTCACATGATGCATATAATCCAAGGCATACATTGAATATCATCGCTAAATCATGAAAGTAAATTTCTCAAAATCATGTTATTTAACATCATCGGAAAAATTATTCCATAACTCTTAACAAAAGTTCATTGTTAATTTAATTCGTAGGTTTCACTTTTTTTTATAAAAGAAACGTAGTAGTCTCAATCGGTCAAATCTTTAATTCTTTATCTAAATATTCTCAAAACGCATATTGAAATGCTTGTACATCACGTTTAAAAATCTTGTTTTAACATCATCATATAAGTCTCACTTAAGTCCTCAATATTACAATATGTTCATCATAAAACTTGAGTTTGTTATTATATACAAAGATATGAACGTACGATAATTTATTTATATATACCACTAATTGTTATAACTTCTCATAACATCATTAAATTAAACTTTCTATTTATCACTCATTTAAAATATTCGTGTCTATTAGTTTATCATAGGTACCTCAATGATGTTTTAAATAGATATAAAAATTTAAAAGTATTTCATAAAGACTATACATGGAGCTAGGTAATACCTTATGAGAGATTGAAATGTTCCAAATAAATCTCTAAGGAGAATAACATGTTGTAATTGAAACTATTGTAAAATACAAACTTGAATAGTTTTTATATCAACTATTATCATTATGTGTATACAAATGACTCTAATTTCTCGTAATTCTAAACATTGCAGATTAACAAATGGTATCAATATTTAATTTAACTTAGGAGTATCATGTCATAGATATATGCCGCATTATACAAACAATTATAAAAGATCAAAGAATGTTAATTTAATTAGTTACATCGACGTATCAACAATTAAATGTATTGTGTGTGCACACCATGATAAATATTCATGACAACTAAATAATATCATTATCAAAATGGTTACAAAATTTGTCAAAATTTCATGTGAATTTATGAATGTAAATATACAAAATCATGTGGCAATATTATTTACCAACACTTATTAATTAAAGTGATAATTATGATTGTCGTGATGAATATGATAATATAGTGCACAAAATTACGCAAGATTTTCAACAATAATACTCTTAAAATTAACAACTATGAAACATGTGATAACGATCATGTATTTATCAAATCATAATTAGTTAAACTATAGTGTTAAAGTTAAATGTGAACATTATGATATTATTGAATAAAGATGACTAAAACTCGGGAAAAACAATGCATATTAAGATAGAACATTACGCCAAGATGATAAAATTCAATAAGAAAAATAGTTAGATTTACTTAAGAATAAATATGGCAACTGTAATAAAATTTAGAACCGGAGATTAGAAAACCAATCATTGATCCTTTAGAAATAAATCCAACCATTGATGCATCAATTAACCCGTGACTTCGGTTAGAGCGTCGTGTTGATAACGTGTTATAATATGTAGAGAATGTGATAGAATTGTATGTATTTCTCATTAGTACAATGGAGTATATATACACAAATATGAGTAGAGGTTATGTCATGGGAAAATAAAAGGAGTAGTCTAGATACATCCTCCATTAAAAAACATTTAAATGTATCCTTAATACACGTGACTTATGGGCATCCACAATAAGTTTTCACAACATTAATATATTTATTAAATAAGTTTTTAGTTTAAAAGAATTAAAATAAGCCATTAATTTTCACGGGTTTTACCCTAATATTTTATAAAAGATCACCTAACTCATCTTATCCCCCCTTAGGTGCTTGGATTCACTCTTCACTCTTGAATATACTTTTGTGGTGGCTTACGAATGAGAGCCTATGAATGAGATGATCTTCGATTTTCGTGATAATATAGTTCCCTCTTTTATCCTTCTTGCTCAAGTTTTGTCACCAAAGCTCCTCCTAACTCTCCCTTCTTCTTTGCAACAGGCGTTGCAACCAAGTAGAGAGTTGTTGATTAAATTCCTCTTATGTTGTTTTGACGTCACTACGTGAGCAATTATGCTTCTTATTGGGTGGTCCTCTTGCTTCCCCGTCATCGATCCTTTCTTTTCTTATCCCACCACTCATATGCTTCACCCCTTATGAAGAGTTAAGAACGATTAACACCTAAGAAGGGGAGGGGGTGAATTAGGTGGCCTTTTAAAATTTTCCTTAAGACTTGGTTATATGATAACACAAGAAGGAATGTTTAACACAAGGAACTTGAGAGCCTTAACTTGGACTAAGT
>JAIUZE010003110.1:0-60326 GCA_022085475.1 Heliosperma pusillum | reverse complement strand
CTCATCAATTGTCGAAAGGAGAAGACCCCGAGGCACCTCCTCGGTTTCTCCTCCTATCCCTTTCTTCTCTAGTCCGCCTTCTTCGCTCCATGCCTTCATCAAGGGTTTCTTGGGTGTAAGGAAAAGGGTAGCCCGGGTTTTGTTGCATGGACATCCCAAAGAGAGAGCTAGCCAATCCATAAACGTCCTCTTGCGCCACCGCATCTTCATAGGAGTCTTGAAGATAGGTGTGGTGGCGCTCATTTGGAGCGTTAAAGTGGCTCGTAGCTTGCTCCCTCCAAGCATTTTGGGTGGCCCACATTTCATTTTGTTCCCGCCATCTTTTATCTTGTTGCTCTCTCCATAGGCGGGCTTCCTCTTGCCCGTCTAGCATCCTCCTCCATTCCTCACTTTGAGCCCTCTCGGCCTCCGCTCTCAATCTCTCCCTCTCCTCCACAACATTGTGCAAATCATCCAAAGTCTCAAGCCTACCTCCTTGAAGTTGTTGCCAAGTGTTTGAGGCATCCACCCTCCCACTAATGTGCGCCAAGACGTCATTGGTGCTAGCAAAATAGTTAGCCATTTGTTGTTGCCATGGCTCCACGGGTGTGCTAGAACGACCCTCCGCATCAAACATGGGGGTGTCGGTATCATGGTGGCTTTGGAATGGTGATTGGAAATGGAATGGTGGTGGTGGTTGTTGTTGTTGTTGTTGTTTTTGTTGTTGTTGTTGTTGTTCAAAATTTGTGGTGTGGGAAGGGCCTTGCTCAATTGCAAGGATCTCGATCTCCTCTCTCAAATGCTCACTTCCCTCACCACCTTCTCTCCTTACCCTCCTTTGCCTCAAAGGCACTTCTTCTACCTCCTCCTCCTCCGCACTACTTACCCCCAAACTTTCCTCCCTAGGACACTCAAAATCCCATGCCGCGGGTCCTCTAGGTAAAGGATTGTTTTGAGGTCTAGGCAACTTTATGTAGCTTAGCTCGTCACTTCCCAACCAAAACCCTTTCAAGGGTTGCTCTTTGCTAGTCTTAAACATATGCACTTCCTCTAGCCCAAGACGGTTGTACCTCGTCAATCCCCTACAAATGTTCACCGCTTGATCATTACCAATGCCTCCCTCCTAATGCCTTACCAAGAAAGAAATCACCCCCCCACAATGGATGCTTGCCCTTGCCGATTTTTGCCTATGCTTGATGCAAGCTCTCAAAAACAAATCGGCCCAATCCGGGATCCCTACCCCCTCCGGAAGCATAGTCCACAAACAAAGCCGGATGTTCTCCGGCACCTTGGTGGGTTCTCCCGCGGAGTTGAAAATGGTGGTAAGGAACCTAGTAATTAGGCGGAGTACGGGGTGGGTGATGGCTGACAGTTTGGCATCCTTAGACGGGCCATGGTCATCGGCAATGTTACCCCACATCATATGCATTTTGCCCCTTGGGCACCTAATGTCTACGGGTTGCTTGGTGATTTTGAGGATTTGACGGATTTCGGAAGTTGAGGCATTATGCCATGTTTGGTTCAATCGGAATCGGTAAGCTTTCTCCGCACCTTCTGGCACATCCAACTCCGACAAGGTTGCTAGAAACTCGTATGCGAAACTCCTATAGGTGTAATCCCAGGAGTTTGGCTCGAGATAAGCCTCTAGCCCTACTTTAGCTAGCATGTCCCTTGTCAAGTTGAACATGCCTAAGGCATGGAGGGTGGTTGGGCAAAAGAATTTGGTTGCTACAAGAGGGTGAGTGGATATTTGATCCCAAATTTTCTTATGTTGAGCTTGCATCCTCTCATAGCCCATGAACACCGCTTCAACCTCAGTGTCGGGCTCACTCACCGCGGCCCTCTTATTTTTCCCCTTGCCAAACAACTTAGAGATCTTTGGTGCCATTTCTGCAAAATGTAACAAACAACACACTACAACAACAAGAAGCAATCACTCGAAAGATTTTTCACTCAAGCAATTCAACAAACACTTGGTGTGCAACAATTTCTACACCTCAAAAAGCTAGTGTTTGTTGAATTTCTTTTCCTTACTCAGAAAACTTTATCCAATCCTAACTACACAATCAAGCAAGGGGAAAGGGGAACTCAACCTAAGACTAAAACTAGCCTAATTCGAGCACAAACTTGAAGATTGATGAAAAAGTCGAGTATGAAGTTATACCTTTGTTTTTCCACAAGATTCAAGTGCCTTGATGATTAGAAGTAGGTAGGAATCCGATAATTAGCCTTAAAAACCCAACTAAAGACCCGAAAAAGACGAATTTGAGGGGGAAAAATCTAGGTTTTTTAAGACGGATTTCTGAGATTTTAGGGTGAGTGAGACTGATTTTTGGGGTTATTGAGTGTAGAATAGTGATTAGGATGAAGATTGGGATTGATTTTGATGAAGGTTTTGGAAGATTTGAGTGAGAAAGATGGATTTTTGAGGGATTGGGGGATGGGTTTGGTGTGTTTGTCGTGAAAAGCAAAGAAGAAGATGGGGTTTTGTTTTATGAAGAACACGGGCAAAGGCTGAAGAATAAACCGAAATCTGCTCTCGACGCAGGCTGCGTCCTACGACGCAGGCTGCGTCGTCACGACGCAGGCTGCGTCGTCACGACGCAGGCTGCGTCGTCACGACGCAGGCTGCGTCCTACGACGCAGGCTGCGTCCTTCACTGCCGGATGGTTCTTGCTTTTGCACTTAGCAAAATTTTTGCTAAGTGCTCCAAACACCCCCATACTTGCAATTTCACTCCAATGGCCCATAATAACCTCCAATATCCAAATTCCATCGATTCCCGAACTTTTTATACGTGGCACGCATCCCGAGGCGGCCAAAAACTCGCAAAACTTCACAAAACCGTTAGTAACTTCAAAAAATTTTGTTTGATGCAATGTCTAACTAACTTAAAACAACTTAAATGCTAAGATTGAACAAAGAAACTTCAAAGAAATATTCACAAGAATAGAGTATGTACAATGTTTTGCCGTTTATTTAGAGTCGATGGCTCGACTTAGCTATTTCAAGCTTTTCAACTTTGATAGACCGGGTCTTCAAGAAAGACCTCTTCTTCCCCCTCCCGGGCACATCCTTGGAAGTAGTGCTTGAGACGGTGGCCATTCACTTTGAGGAGCTTTCCATCCCCGGGCCACTCCACTTCAATAGCCCCATGAGTAAACACTTTCTTGACGGTATAAGGTCCAAACCATCTTGACCTCAACTTGCCCGGAAAGAGCTTAAACCGGTTTTGGAACACAAAAACTTTATCACCCTCCTTGAAAACTCTACGGTTTATCATCCCATCATGCCATCTTCTTGTTTTCTCTTTGTATATGGAAGAGTTCTCATAAGCATCTTGGCGATTTTCTTCAAGTTCTTGTAATTGAAGCTTCCGGTGCATACCGCTCTCATCTTGGTTTTGGTTGAAAGATTTGATAGCCCAATAGGCTTTGTGCTCAACCTCCACGGGGAGGTGGCAAGCCTTGCCATAGATGAGACGGAATGGGGACATGCCAATGGGGGGTTTGAAAGCGGTCCTATATGCCCACAATGCATCAACTAGCCTCTTACTCCAATCCTTTCTACCCGGATTCACCGTCTTTTCAAGTATTCCTTTAATTTCACGGTTTGAGAGTTCGGCTTGCCCGTTTGTTTGTGGGTGGTAGGCCGTGGAAATTTTATGATTCACCCCATACCTCTTGAGAAGGCCTCCAATCACCTTGTTGCAAAAATGGGTCCCCCTATCACTACTGATAGCCCTTGGAAAGCCAAACCGAGAGAATATGTTCTCTTGAATGAAAATGGCTACTACCTTGGCATCATCGGTGCGGGTAGGAATTGCTTCAACCCATTTTGATACATAGTCCACCGCCAAGAGGATGTACAAATAACCACCGGAATTTGGAAAAAGGGCCCATAAAATCAATTCCCCACACATCAAAGATCTCACAATATAGAAGAGGTTGTTGTGGCATCTCATTTCTCTTTGTCAAATTCCCCACCCTTTGACATCGGTCACAAGTCTTTACAAATTTGTGGGCATCTTTAAAAAGGCTTGGCCAAAAGAAACCGCATTCAAGCACTTTTCTAGCGGTTCTTTGTGGCCCAAAATGTCCTCCACAAGCATAGTCGTGACAATGATGTAAGATGGAAGGGATCTCACTCTCGGGCACACATCTTCTCACAAGTTGATCTTGGCAAAACTTCCACAAGTAAGGATCATCCCATGTATAGTACTTGGCATCGGATTTGACTTTGCTCTTTTGATGAGAAGAGAAATGGCTTGGAAGCCGCTTTGTCACCAAATAGTTTACCATGGTAGCATACCATGGCTCCTCCACTTGTATAGCATAAAGTGACTCATGAGGGAGACCTCCTTCAACCTTCTCAAGAGGGCATGATGGTCTTCCTTCATGGTTTAGCCGGCTCAAATGATCCGCCACCACATTCTTCACCCCTTTCTTGTCTTTTATTTCCACATCAAACTCACTTATAAGAAGAATCCATCTCAACAACCTTGGCTTTGCATCCTTCTTTGCCACAAGGTATCTAATGGCGGCATGATCGGTGTAGATGATCACCTTTGTGCCCAAGAGATAGGATCGGAATTTTTCTAGAGCATAAATCACACCAAGGAATTCCTTCTCCGTCGTGGAATAGTTCTTTTGAGCATCATTTAAGAGGGTAGAAGCATATTGGATCACATGGGGTCCCTTGTCACTCTTTTGACCCAAAACCACTCCCAATGCATAGTCACTTGCATCGGTCATGATTTCAAATGGAAGATCCCATCGTGGTGCTTGAATAATTGGTGCGGTGACCAATCTCTCTTTCAAGTCATTGAATGCTTTCCTACATTTGTCATCAAAAACAAATTCCGCTTCTTTGTGCAAAAGCTTGCATAAAGGGTTAGAAATCTTGGAAAAATCCTTAATAAATCTCCGGTAGAAACCGGCATGTCCTAGAAAAGACCTAATGTCTCGGGTGTTAGAGGGATAAGGTAAGGTTTTGATAATGTCAACCTTAGCCTTATCCACCTCACCCCCCCTTTCCGACACTACATGTCCCAAAACGATGCCACTAGTCACCATGAAATGACATTTTTCGGAGTTTAAAATGAGGTGAGACTCTTGGCATCGCTCTAAGACAAGAGCAAGGTGTTTTAGACATGCATCATAGGAGTCCCCATGGACGGTGAAATCGTCCATGAATACTTCTATGATCCTTTCTACATAGTCGGAGAAAATACTCAACATGCACCGTTGAAAAGTTCCCGGTGCATTACACAAACCAAAGGGCATACGACGATAAGCAAATGTACCAAATGGGTATGTGAATGTGGTCTTGACTTGGTCCTCGGGTGCGATTGGGATTTGAAAATACCCCGAGTAACCGTCAAGGAAACAATAGAAAGCTTTCCCCGCTAATCTTTCTAACATTTGATCAATAAATGGTAGCGGGAAATGGTCTTTCAATGTTACCGCATTCAAGCGGCGGTAGTCAATACACACTCTCCAACCGGTTTGTGGTCGGGTTGAGACCAAGTCTCCTTGTGCATTCTTGACTACCGTCACTCCTCCCTTTTTGGGTACGACTTGAGTTGGGCTAACCCAACGAGAGTCGGAAATAGGAAAAATGATACCCATTTGCAATAGCTTAATTACCTCTTCTTGCACTACCTCCGCCATGGGTGGATTGAGCCTCCTTTGGGGTTGTCGGACCGGTTTGGCATCCACTTCAAGCCGTATCTTGTGCATGCAAGTAACCGGGCTTATCCCTTTTAGGTCCGCTATGCTCCACCCAAATGTTTCCTTATGCTTTTCAAGTAGTGATACCAATTTGCCTTCTTGGTCCTCGGTGAGTGTACTTGAAATGATAAGTGGTAGGGTATTCTTGTCCCCTAGAAAGATGTACTTTAAATGGCTTGGGAGGGTCTTCAACTCGACCTTAGGAGGTTGGATAATGGAAGGGAGGGGCTTGTGGAGTGGAATACTCAAAGCAAACAACTCGGATAGGTTCGCCAGTGCAGGACGCAGGCTGCGTCCAGTGACGCAGGCTGCGTCGTACGACGCAGGCTGCGTCGTGTGACGCAGGCTGCGTCGTGTGACGCAGGCTGCGTCGTGTGACGCAGGCTGCGTTGAGCACTGCCTTGCCCTGTTTTCAGCATCTCTATGACGTTGAGCTCCTCATATGTTTCTATGGGCTCTTCCCTTTCCAAGTTTTCAAGACATTCCTGCACATCAAAAGCCAACAACAAGCGCAAACCTTCCTCTTCCATGGGGTTAGTTAAAGCTACCTCGAGTGGGTCTCTATCACAAAGTTTATCCATTTGATTCACTAATGGCTCAAAGATATCCAAGAAGAAACAAGATTGATGGTCACTCGGGTGCCTCATGGAGTCATATATATTGTAAGTTAACCTTTTTCCTTCAAATTCCATAGTCAAGCACCCGTTTGAAACATCGATCTTGGTATTTGAAGTTTCCATAAACGGCCTACCAAGAAGGAGAGGGGTGGCACTAGAGCTAGATTCCATATCTAAGACGTAGAAATCCGCCGGAAAGACAAGATTATCGACTTCCACTAGTACATCCTCTACCATGCCCTTGGGGTAAACACTAGACCTATCGGCAAGTTGAATGACTACCCCGGTCTTAGAAAAAGGTCCTAAACCTAGGGTCTCATAAATAGATAAAGGCATGACGTTTATAGAAGCCCCAAGGTCTAGCATGGCACGTTTAAAACTTTTCCCCCCAATAGTGCAAGGAATAGTGAACATGCCCGGGTCTCCACATTTCTTTGGTAAATTTTGTTTGAAAATGGCTGACACATGTTCACTCACCCTAACCTTATGGGTTCCCTTCTTTGGATTTCTCCTAGGTGTGCAAAGTTCTTTCAAAAACTTTGCATACCTAGGGACACTATTCAACAAGTTAAGAAGAGGAATGTTTACCTCACATTTCCGGAAAGTCTCATATAAATCATTCTCCTTGGCATATTTCCTTGTGCTTATCAAAGCACTAGGAAATGGGACTTCCGGTATGTACTCCTCCACTTCATCATCTTCAATAGTGTCTTTGCCCTTCCTTGAAATGTCTCCCTTGGGGTCCTTGCTTGTGGATCCCCCTTTCTCATTCTTCGATATCTCTTCTTGACCAACCACCAATTCTCCTTGGTCTTCAATCTCAATGGTTTCCATCTCAATATTCTTCATCTTTTCCTTTCCTTTCCAAGGGGGTTTACTTCCAACTCTTTGCCTCCCCTCAATGTCATGGCACTAGCATTTTCCCTTGGTGGGGGAATGGTTTGAGATGGAAATCTTGTGGAGCTTGAGGCTTGGGATTTTGACAAATTTGAGGCCATTTGGGATAGTTGGGTTTCCAAGTTGTTCACCCTAAGGTGGTTAGCCTCCCTATCCTTTCTTGCTTCCTCTCTATCCCTCCTTGCTTCCTCCCTATCCTTTTCTTGATTGGCAAGAAGTGTTTGCAAGATCTCACTCAAGTTCCCTTGAGAAGAAGAATTCCCTTGATTTGGATTTTGGTTTGGTTGTCTTTGGGATTGAGGGGTCTTGGGTTGTTGTTGAAATTTCTTTGGGGGTTTTGGTTGAAATTGGTATTTCGGTTTTGGGTTGGATTTTGGGCTCTCAAGTGATTGAATTGACCATTTTAAAAACTCTTTGACTTGTCTCCTCCCCACCCCAAAAGATCACGATTTCCCACTTGGTTATACATTCCTCCACCACTTGGGTTTCTAGCATTGTAATTCCCATACCCCATGGCATTGACACTCTCCATGGTGGCTCCTTGCTCAATCATGATGTAACATGTATTTGTAGCATGTTCACCTCCACAATAAGAACATTCAAGTGATTCGGGGTGTTGCGAAAATGAATTACCTTTGTTTACAACCAAGTTGGATACCAAGCTTTTGAGTTCACCCATCTCTTGCATGAGTTTGTGATTTTGAGAGGCATGAGAATCTTCCATGGAAGATACATTTCTAGAGCTTCCTCCCCTTTCATTTTTCCTCCCGTAGCTTCTTCTGTTCATAGCCAACTTCTCAATAATGTTGTTGGCCTCGGCCACATTAAGTGTATCAATGCCACCTCCGGTGGCGGCTATAATCATCCGTTGGTCGTTTTGGCATAATCCTTCATTGAAGGCCGTCAATAAATCATCCCCCGACATCCCATGATACGGGCACCTTGCCACGAGGCTTTTGAATCGCTCCCAATAGTCATAGAGAGTTTCCCCCATGTCTTGCTCAATGGTAGTGATGAGCTTCTTTGAGTGGTTATGCCTCGAATCCGGGTAGTATTTCTCAAGAAATTTCTTCTTCAAACCCACCCAAGTAGTGACGGAATGGGCCGGAAGACAAAATAACCATTCCTTAGCGGCATCTTGTAGAGAGAATGGAAATGCCCTAAGTTTAAATTGGTCTTCGGTCACTCCTTGAGGGATGGCCCCTTGGCATATCATGTGAAATTCGGCCAAGTGCCTATTGGGATCATTCCCCACCATTCCATGAAATCTTGGCAAATTATGAACAAAGAACCCCTTTAGCTCGAAATTTACATCCCCCATGGGAGGGTATGCGATACACAACGGTTGCTCTTCATAGTTTCTTGCCCGGATCTCACCAATAGTTCTATTATCTTCCATTTCGGGTGGGTAGATGATGTTCAAGGGTGGTGGTCTCCTAGGTTGTGATCTAGGTGGTGACACAAACACTTGTTCTTGTGGTTCTTGAAAAATATTGTTCTCAAACTCCTCTTCACTAGGCTCCCTCCAAAAGGGTCTCCTATATAGGGGGTTCGAAAACAACCAATTGGAAATGCTACTAGAAGCCGGTTCAATGTCTTGGTCACCAAGTCCCTCTTGTGACCTAGGCATAAACTCTAAAACACTTCAACAACACAATTAGTAACTTCAACACCAAGTAACCTACAAACAATACAAAAAGAAATATTTGAAAAACAATCTAAACAAATTATGACACTAACAAGAGTTCAAATTTGATATTTAGCTATATTGCCTTCCCCGGCAACGGCGCCAAATTTGACGAGCTTATTTTACGGTGTCGTTAAATCCGCAAATTAGCTAAATCAAATAACAATTTATAAAGCCAAATCTAGACTCAAACCAACCTAAGTAAAGGGTAGTAAGGGTAAGACAAGGATCGAACCCAAGGGAAGGCGATGAATGCTAAAAATCTAATCTAGACTCTTGCTAAAAACCGATTAAACAAATTAATTAATCTAACCACAAATTAAAACACTAATTGAAACAAAGACTTGAATTACTTACAAACTATGATATTCACAATGGTAAACATGTAGATAACAAATAGGAAGAGAGTTTTTCATGAGAAAAGATTATCAAGCCTAAAAATCACCAACACTAACTAAATACTCAAAGATTTAAATATGGAGAAGTAACTTAGTGCAATTATCCCAAGTTCCCCCACAATTAACAAAGTAAAGACCTTTCTTTCCTTCCTTTCTTTAATTATCTATTACAAACTTCTAAAAACTAGCCACCAATGAATTAAACCATCCATAAATGACTCAATACAACTAAACCCATACTTAGTAAAACATAAGCATAAATAAAGATGCAAGCTTTAAGCACAAAACCAAAGAAGCATGCTAGAATCATGTAATAAAACATTAAACCATGTCCTAAATACACAATAATCCAAATTCCACTCAAAAGATTCCAACTTTTAAGCCAAAGTTACAATCTTTCAAGTTGCTTCAACAAATATCAAGACAAATCAACCAAATTCATCAAGACAAAGCAATTTAATCAAACAAACAATTACTAAGATGGTTAGTCTTAACAACAACTCATTCAACAATGAAATTCAAACATAGGAAAATGGAATTAAATAGAGAAGGAATGATTAAAAAGGTCTTACAATGCTAAAAGGGAAGAACTTGTTCAAATTACACTAAGCAAAGGAAGATTAGCTACCCATAGTCTTCATATTACAACCAATTTCTAAGTAAAAACCCATTACAAGAGCCAAAGTTGAAGAACAAAAAGAGAGAATTCTAAGGAAAATATAATGTTGTATGTTGAATGCTTGATGCCCTTCTCTCTCTTCAGAATTCTTCTTTTATACCCTTGGTCCGCAAACTTAGGGGCCTTGAAAGGTGGGCTTCCAAAAGACAAGACGAGAAAATGAGAAAAACCCGTGCTGAGAGATGACGCAGGCTGTGTCCTACGACGCAGGCTGCGTCGTGCTGACGCAGGCTGCGTCGAGCACTGCCGAATTTTTGCCTTGTTTTCCTTCTTGACTTTCGTTGACCCCAGGATATTAGACCCCGCCTTGACTTCCATTGACCCATTGGGCTTGATCTTCATACCTTGATGATTCATTGCTAGCCCACTCCAATTTCCGGGTTTTTGGGTCTCGGGTTTTCGGGTTTGACTTTCATTGACTTTCGGGATTTGACTCTCAAAATTGACTTAAAATACTAAATATTAACATTATTACAAAAACTAAAATTAACACAAAACATAGCTAATGACCCGTAAAAAGTAAAACGAAAGACTCTAAAAATTGCTACTAGACACGACAATATTTGACGTTGTCAAATTCACATGCTTGTATGTTTTATATTTCCGCATTCGCGAGGGTTGTCACAATTTCGACAAATCCGTATAAGTTTGGAAATTTGGTTTGTGTAACTTTTACCACATATCCAAATTTTCTCTACCAAACTCAAGAATGAATCCCTAGTTCTCCTTGAGAACCCTGTAGATGTTCGTTTAGGCTATTCAATGACATTCATGTGGATTGATTATTTATTTGGCTTGTCATGCTCCCAGCATACATTACATTTAGGTTCGTGCATGTAATGTCATACATGATCTTATCGATATAAGACACTTTTCTAAATGGCAAGCTAAAGTCTTCTATTCCAAAATAGATTTCTATTTTAGTGTACACGTTGCCCTTTTTAATCCAATCAATAAAGTCCAACCATTTCTTTCAAAAGTGATACGTCATTCACGTGGAAGACAATTTCTCCCACTGAACTTCATGTCTTCACATGACTTTAACTCCCACTTATCTTTATGTCTATACATGATTTAAACTCCCACTGAACTTCATGTCTATACATGACCTTTCGACAATTTGAGTGAAAATCTTCTTATATCATATAATATAAAAGATCATAATAACCTCTAGGTAGATACCTTAGGCTTGTGTCATGTACACATCCTATTCCAAATCCCTATTTGGACATGTGGTTACGTTGTGTATCTAGCACACGTCTACTATGAGTTATTTTACTAATGATATGGATCTAAGCATAGTTACGCATTAACTCAGCTTTTGCAGACATTTCCATGTCTATCCATGCAACCATAATTGGACACCTCCAAATAAAACATCTTCATGTCTATAGAATGATTTATTGGACAACTTCAATTATATCATCCCATTGCATAGATTCCATTTAGTTTCGTCTATAGAATGATTTATTGGACAACTCCAATTATATCATTCCATTGCATAGATTCCATTTACTTATGTTAGAGAATCGAATTTAAATCTATCCTAGGTGCTTCCACTACATAGATCATAATCTTATTATATTAAGAACATTTTTTGTTGGTCTCCTCACTAGTCTTGAGTCTAACCTAAGAACGCTTTCTTTTGGTTTTCTCACTAGTTCCTAACTAGTTTTATGCTGTGGCTTATTTTCTCCCACTCTATCTTTAGAAAGATACCACTATTTTCTTTAAAGATAGCCTTATGAGCCACAAACAATTTTGTACTCATACTTGTGTGGAAGGTAGATGTAACACAGCATGACTTTAAGTGATCTACTGAAGACTTTATTGTAAAGACATCGAATCTTAGCTTCGAGATAGACTAGTTCTATAAGCTAAAGAGGTGGACTCATATTCAAGTCAAATACAATCTTTATAAGTGGTGTGGCCAATTGGTTTGGTAGACTCCCTACTTTGAGTTCAATAACTCAATTTCGACTTAGCAATTGATCTTTCAAAGTGAGAATCGAATTCTTAGCCTTTTATTATAATGATCCAATCATCATAATACTTATATGATCAATTTGAGTCGATATAATTTATGTTGCAAGTTGAGTATAATGACAAGTTTTAGAATGAAAAAGTTTCCATAAACTGAGTGACTTGGTTGAAAACCAAGTCACTAAAATCCAATTACAACCACTTGTTAATAAAAGGAAATAAACAAATTTCCATTGTCAAACAAGGAAATAAAGAGTTTCTAAAACAATGTCACAAAATACAACCCAATAAAGAAGACAGCACAAAATAAGTCCAAGCTTCGTCATGTCTTCATCCATGGGTGGCTACCTTAACTTCCCGTGAAGAGCCTCTTTAGGCTTGCTTGTCCTTGCTTGGGTGCCCTAATTACAATTAAAAAGGGTAAGAATCACAACTTGTATCTATATACCAAAGTTGAGATCATAACATAAAAGATAGGGATGAAAATTTACCAACGGAAACAATTTTTCCGGCTTTGATATCTCCTAGATACTTGGGGCAATTCCTTTTCCAATGCCCTATGGCATTACAATAATGACACTTGTCCTCGGTAGAGGCACCTTTCTTAGGCTTGGGTGAGCTATTCTCAATAGCTTTTCCTTTGCCTTTGTAGGTGGAGGGCTTCTTTCCCTTACTTTCACCCTTTTTGAACTTCCCCTTGCTCTTGTTATTGATGTGAAGTACATCCTTGGTGGTACTAACATTTAGCCCCATGTCTCTCTCCGCTTGCACAAGCATTTTGTGCAACTCGTGAAGAGAGGTTTGCATGTTTTGCATATTGTAGTTTACCCTAAATTGCACATATGCCTTAATTTTCCCCAAGGAGTGTAGTACACAGTCAATAACGAGTTGTTCAGGAATGTCAACCCCTTGCAATTTGAGAGTCTCGACATGCTCAATCAATTTGAGTACATGAGGGCTAACCTTTTGACCCTCTTTAAGATTCATGTCGAAAAACGCGGAAGCCGTCTCATATTGAATGATTCTAGGAGCTTGTGAAAACATTGTCACAAGCTTGGCATAGATCTCATAGGCCATGCTCATCTTTATGGCACTCCTTTGGAGATCGGCCTCCATAGAGAACATCAAAACAATTTTCATCGCGGCGGCTTCCTTTTGGTAAGCCTCATAGGCTCGCCTTGCGGCGGCGGTTGACCTTTCATTAGGTGTTTCGGGAGAGGCTTCGGTAAGGTAACAAAACTTGTCGTCACCTTCCGCGGCCAAGCGGAGATGCGCATCAAAATTAGCGCCATTCTTTTCTAACTTGCATCGATCCATAAAGGATCGAAGCCATGAAACGTTTTTGAGAGTTGGAGCGTTGGAATTTTGAGTTGCCATTGCGAATAAATAATATTAACTACAAAAATTAGACATGAAGGAAATGTCAACATTTATCATTTTAAATACTTGTAAATATTTTAAACAAGTTTTAACATTTAAATAGTGACCTCTACCCAACTATTATAAATGATTCCGGGATCCAAATTCATATCAATTTGGGCAGGGTAAGCCGATTCATCCCTTATTAACATAATTCGGTGGATTAACTCTTTAATCGATTCTACATTAGAACTCTCGGTCGATAATATTACTTTAATATTTATCTTAAGCACGGAACACATGCGGCTACGGTCGCGAATACTTCCGTTGAGCTCAATCCAAATTTCGAAATAATAACCTTTATTACCCCACTTACCCAACATAACATGTTTAGCACCCCGATGAGCCGAGCCTACTTCCTTGCGAAATTGGGATTCATGGGTTCTACAATTTGGTAAGGCTTGATCTCAATTATTTATTAAGAGAGGTCATGTCAATTTATTATCTATCTTGTTAAATGAAACTAAATCGATGAATTAACGATAATTTTAATTGACACGGTCGAATACTCGATAAAATATGCATGTCATGTTATGGAGATTTGGCAATGCATGCAAACATATTTAAATAAAATGCAAGCATAAAAGTAAAACTCCTAGTATGGCCTTTCCTAGAATAGAAAATCATATAATCTATTACAAATTCGGAAACCAACTCCTTTGGTCCCTTGAACTTCATAAGCACGCCTCCCAAGGTCAGCGTTTCTCTCGGAACTCCTTTCCGAATGACAGCGTCTTTGGGAAACTCCGGTATTACAAATAATTACAAAATATATAATAAATTACAATAATTTCCTATTATTCATTTGTAAAATAAAATAATAAAATAAAAGTGATACGAGATCACAATAAAATACAACCGAATCAATATTCCCTTACATTTCGGGTAATATCGATTAAAACTAAGGCCATACTAAGATAAAATTACATAATTCCAAATTACATAAACCAAAATATGAAATTCATACGAAATAAGTTCACTTCACACGAAATTTCACATACAGTAAGTAAAATGCATGTATGATATTGTGTAAAAATGTCAAGGCCAGAAGATAAGTCTAACTAGTTTTAGCATTTTAAACATCATTTTACTCATTAAAATGTAATAAAAACACTAAAAATCATTTTTGAGCAATATAAATTTCCATAAATCATCAAAATGACCTAAAATCATATTAGGACCATAATATATTGACATGCAAATAACTTTGTGATATTATCTTATAAACACAAATTTCTAGTTTTCTTTAAGTTACATTAACTCGAAAAAACTATAAATCGATTATGCATGCAACAACCAAAGCTCTTCATACCGCTTGTAAGTTTTTTAAACTCAATATTAGACATTTCTAATATAAAATCATTAATAGTTTACTCTTAAACTATTTGGATCTTATGCATGCATAACATTAAAAACAAAGATAAGAAGAAACATTTTTCTTACATTGATTTAAAAAGATTTTGGGCACAAAATATGACTCCTTCCTACTTTGTTCTTGAGCTTATAATAATTGGGATGAATTTCCAAGTTCTTAGTATAAGAACACCCCGTTTGTTGCACCAAGACAATACCCAAAAATCACAAATATTACTACATTAGTATGATTTGTAAGATCCCCTTAAAATATCACTAATATGTCTATTACCACTCTTAGTAATATTATTAGTAATATATGAACATGAGTTGATTGAAGCTTCTTAAGCTTATTATTTTAGAGTAAGAAAATGGAGAGGTTGAGAGATAAGTTAGATTTTCTTCAAATGAGATCAAGTGTGTATAAAAAGAGAAAACACTTCTCTATTTCTACCCATGGAGCCGGCACCCTACAAGCATGGGTAAGGGTGAGTTGCTTTTGTTCTTAACAAGTTATTAGGTAGGTATCTAGGCTTAGGTAGGTAATCATTTTGTTTAATTCTTAATTAGAACAATTATAATTACCTAAATCCTACCCTAACACCCACCAAAAACCGGTGCACCATGCATAAAATGGGTGTCCATTTTATCTTTGTAATTTATCATTTGTCACATATGTGACATGTGACATGTAACATGTAATCTTTGCTTATAAATGTACATTTAACTAATTTAAATGCAATTTCATAACAACTAAATTAGACTTAACATTTTAAGTCATATTTTATAATTACATGTATATAAAATGGGTCATCTCATATTTGGTTAATATAATCTACAACAATTTGTAATTATGATCAACCAATTTTGCTTATCTCAAATGTTTCATAAACATAATGCATTCTTAGTAATATAACAATTAAATTACTAAAATGAATCTTATTTAATCATATTACAATAAGATATAATTCTCATTTACAATATAAACTCCGTTCTATTTAAGGGATTACTTAATCTGTATCGCTATACAATTAATTAATGTGTGATTAGAGGATTGTGCTTTCGGTGTGACCTCAAGGGATCAACTAATCACCACCGTCATACGACAATAACGTCAAACTCAATTGAGCCAATTGTTACCGATTTATGTTGACCAGTTGACTATAATATTCATCATCCTTTTGTATTCTTTTTATTGAGATTTATCATGTGATCGTACTATTGTTGAGGACACTTACTCCAACAGATTATGTACATATAAACTGACCGTGTGTTGTTTTATCTACCGTGACCAATACGATATTTTCGACGAATGTCGAGTAGTATGTGAGCAGGTTTAACGAGGTTGATGATGATGTATCATGATGATGGTTTCTTTGTTCGGGTTTGGGGCGATCTTGTGACTTGTCTAGCTTTTGGGCTTTTGGTCTTGACTTGTTTAGTTTGAGTTGGGCTTTGAACATTGTATTATTTGTTTTTGGACCTTTTTTTGGATTTGGACTTGTAAACCTATTTACTTATCTTTTTACATTTATGGGTTTTAAAATTTGTTGAGACTTCAATTTGGTACATCATTCCCCCGAGAAACCGAGAAGTAGAGCCAACTGACTAATTTTGAGTTCTAAAACAGTTTAGATAATTAGTTTGAATTTAAATGAGATTTAAATGTGATTTAAATGTTGATTATTGTTTTTAAAGGTTAAAAATCAATAAATCCCGTAAAATCGAGCTACAATGAGCGTGAATGTGTTTAGGGCGATTTGGCATGAATTTTGCAGCAATTTATTTAATTTATGGTTGAATGAATGAATGTCATTTATTTAATAATTTATGCAATTTTTGTTCCTAGTATGGCCTAGTTATGTTTTAATCGTTATTACCCGTAATGTAAGGGAATAACGGTTTAGTTGTAATTTTTATTGCGATCTCGTATCGCCGGTTTGTAATAATTAATAGTTTCATTTTATAGATTAAATGTATAATAGGAATTTGTATATTTGTATATTTGTCATTATTGATTAAGAAGACCGGTGACTTCCTCAAGATGGTGCCATTTTTGGAAGGCGTTCCAAGTGAAGAGGCAAGGGACCAAGGAGTTGGTTTCCGAATTTTTAATTATCTAGTTTGTGACAACCCTCGCGAATGCGGAAATATAAAACATACAAGCATGTGAATTATATAGCGGAAATAGGTAGTTTTAAAAACTTTTATACATGCAAGTTAAATAAAACGAGGAGTGTCAAAATATTAAAAACTAAATACGGAAATACAACAAAGAGACGGAGTCTCTCAAAATGTTAGCAAAGAACAAGTGTTTAGCAAAAATAGCTAAAATCGTCTAGAGGTGAAACTTCCAGGGACAACGCCCGCTAGCTCACACCCGAACCCAAAATACCAAGCAAAAAGCCATCCAATCAAGCAACCTGTTCATCCATGAAAAACATGAACGCCACAGTCAGTGGGGAGTAACTCCGGGTTCTCCCAGCCATATCACATTAAACGTACATAGAAGGAAATACAAAAGTAGAAGCATGCATATATAGATATACATGTGAGATACGATAAGAATAGATAGGCAATTCAATATATAATGATAAGAGCATATGGAATACAAATCCGAATCCATCATGTGATACAATGACTCGGGGAAGACACTCTTAGGCAACCGAATACGCTCACTAGGGCTTACATCTCACCGTTAGCGGTATAAGTTTGATAAGATTGAGACTCGACAAACAAACCATGCCAAGTCATCCAATGATCAATCATATAATCATTCATCCAACCATACCAATATATTGACGACATCTCTCACGGTAAATGAAACGCACTAGCATCGTGTACAATAGCAAGACAAGCCAATGGAAGCTCACGGAATAAGACATTTTCCGGAACCGTATACGATAAGACGTTTCGTATACTCATGACCTAGACAAACAAGTCCACGGGATAAGACGTTTCCCGGAACCATGTACGATAAGACGTTTCGTACACACAAGACTCTAATCCTCTCGGTAGGACGACGATAATAATACGATCCTAGTCTAAACCTGGCCAGACTCTCGGAATAAGACGTGTTCCGATTCGACATGTGGTAAGACGTTCACATCAAGACGCGGTCCCAGCATAGGGACGCCATGAACAAACCCGTAATTTGAAAGACGGAAATTATATTTGAAAAATAATAAATTTAATATATTTTAATTTATTAAGATTTATTTGAATTTATGATAATTTAATAAAATTATTTTGAATTTGTTCGGAATTAAAGAGAAGGTTTTACGGTTTAACCCGAACGTCATTTAACTATTCCCGAGTCAACGTAAATCCCGAAACAAACCCGAAACCCGACTTTGGCATGAGTCACACGCCCCATGTCATCTTTTTCCACCCACTTTAGATCTTTTAAGTCTTTCGATTAAACTAATACGAATATCTAATATATTTGTAACTTTATCGATCCGTTAGTTTAAATTACGCAAATCGCTCAAAATCAGACCCGGTTTCTTCTCCTACCACACGGCTCCTCCTCCTCTCTTAGGACTAGATATTTTCCTTTCTTTTGATTACAATAACATAATATCTAATTAATATCTAGATATTTGATTAAACTATCATAAAACCTAATAATATCTAAACAATTACCATAATATAATTATAAAACCCGAGTCAATCCCGTAACAACAATTTCAAAACCCGACTCCCGTAATCCCCTATAATTACACGGCACCCTCCCCACACTTACTCACTACTTATCTTTACATTTTACAATAAATCAACTTAATAATCTAAGTAATACTTTCTTAATATAATCATAATCGTTCTCACGTTCTTCATCGTCTTGAGCAAAAATCGTACACAAACCTTCGTACTTGTTCCAAATCCGTCCATAACTTATATTTCTAGAGTCTCCTCTCCGCTCTTCATCTCCGAGTACGTTTTATTTTCAATTCCGACAAAATCGTTTTCAACACTTTAAATGTTGAAATCAAGTTTGAATTCTAATAATGTTATTTTTGTCATTTCTTATAGGAGAAGATTATGAAGACGAGTTTGGTGACTCGTATATTTTAGAAGAAGATTAGTAGACGGGTTTTTAGTTCTTATTTTGGTGTTACTTGATTTTGTGCTAGCTAAGGTAAAGATTCCGAGTTTCTCGGACGAATTAATGTTACATACTTTTGTTTTTGTTTATATTATTGTTATTTACGGTTTTAACTAGTAACATGATAAGTGGTTATTTTTATTATGTTGTATGAATTTTTAAATATGTTTAGTGTTCTTGACATATTTGGATGATTTGTTCATAATCATGATTTTTGTATGGATGATGGTTAAATTGGTTGTTAAAATGGTTGTTTGTTAATTAAAACATGTTGGAAATAATTTGGGATTTGTTTGTTGGTAGGGCCGTGTAAGGTGGCTGGAAAACCAGCCCAAACCAGGCCGGTTCAGGCCGGTTCAGGCCGGTCCAGGCCGGTCTGGGTTGGCCGTGGTTTGGCCCGTTGGGCTTGTGTCGATACTTGATTGTTTTGTTGTTGTTTTGACGGGTTTTAAATATGTTAAGCATGCGGGAAATATTATGAAACGGTTTTAGGTATAGTGACCAAAACCGGCCCAAACCAAACCGTGAGCCTATTTGGACTTGTGACGGTTTTTGAGTTTATTGTTATTATTATATCATGTTTTGTAATATTTAGCAAGTGGGAAATTTTAATAAGTAAATTATTTAATTAAACGGTTTTCATAATATTATTATTTCTCACATGTTAGAAATTATAATATGAGATTGTAGATTAAATTGATATCCTTTAAGTCAAGCGGGTTTGGTAAGAATTGATAATTCACATGTTAGAAATTAGAATGAAATAGCATGAAATGAATGTGATATGCTTATGTTCAAGCCTAAATGGCTAAGACTATGTTTCTAGCCGGTTTGACCAAACGGGTTTGGTCAAACTAAGATCTAGTCAGCCCCGTTTTGACTGATGACCCGTCGCGGGACTCGGGTCGGGGATTTGTCTTCAAGTAAGGTTTTTATTTAATGAATGAATGAATGAGCCTTAGTAGTTATAAGGCGATATAATATTTGAATATGATTTATATGCAATTAGTCACATGATAGGAAGTTTTTCCCGTGACTGTTTGTTTGTATGATATATGTCGTGTTGACTAAGTACCCATAGAGAATTATGAGTATATGGCGTCTTGACCATTCTAATTCTAAATGAGTATCTTGGACCATGACATTGATAGGCCTTACTATCTTTAACGAGTATATAGTTCATGGTTAATAGCTTTTGTGTTCCCGGCTTGGTGGGTTTATATCCAAGCTGGGGCATGGCTGCCTAATTGCTTCCACTTTGGGAATGGAGCCAGCTTAAGTACTAGCCAACCCTTTGGTGGATTTCCTTAGGGTACTCATGTGGTCTTATCATGAGTCTTGGGTGCGGTGGTTTTATCCGGATTTCTCTAGGTCTGCGCAGTCTAGGATTAGGATAGAGTTGTATCTTGGCCATGTTTTAAAGGTAACCTCTGAGCTAAGATATTTGCTTTGTATGTTGGCCATGTTTTAAAGGTAACCGCTGAGCTAAGATGTGTGCTTTGTATTTTGGCCATGTTTTAAAGGTAACCGCTGAGCTAAAATATATAAGTATATCCTACCTCGTGGTATAGACTCGAGTTACAAAAGTCGACTATCGGCCGTCCTAAGAACTTATGCCTGTTTCTAGAAGTATTGGTCTTTCATGTTTGATGATTCTATGAATCTTAGAAGGTGAGATGCAAGCCGGCTAAGGTTGATAGAGTTTGGATTACCGGTTGTTAACTGATTCACATGATAGTTCGTATGATTAGGGTTGAGTGTATCATGGCCATGTTTTAAAGGTAACCTCTGAGCTAGCATACCAACTTCCCTACCTCGTGGTATAGATTGTTAACCGATTCACATGATAGCTTGCATGAGTAGCTTATCCTTCTTATGCTAGGTTATATGTTAGTTATTTGTTTCATAACATGAAAAGCATATCGTATATGTTAAGGTTTTGTATTTTCCATATACATCTCTTTTATGTTATTCATGTTTTATTAAACTCGACATTTCGTGGCTGGGAGAACTCGGAGTTACTCCCCACTGACTGTGGCTTCCGTGTTTATATTTAATGCGGTTGGCAGGTTTGTGATGCATACCTGGGTACATTGACGAGCTAGCGAGTGAAGTATTACCTTGGACCTATATTCGGTTCTTAGGATTGTATATTATTATACACTCTTTTATTTTCGTATTTATACGGGAGATATGTCTCCCGTTTCAGACACTTCTTATGTATAATCTTATTTTCCTTTTTGTTATGAACCTTTTTCTTTAAGACACCTTCGTTCTTATGAATATAGTTAATGGTAAGGTTCCGGTTTTAAAATTACCGATTTATTTTCACTAAAGTGAACCTATGAGAAACGTATTATCACTTTTATTTATTTAAATTATTGTTTATCTTTTCAGCACCACATTTGAGGTGTCCACACGCCGAGAGTTACCCCAATTCGGTCAACCCTCACGAAAGAGGCGGAAAGAGATCTATAGTCAAAAGTCAAGCTAGTACGCTACATGCAATAACACCACCTCGCAAGTATACAACATTTGACGGTCGGGTCGATCAACGCATTGCGTTCGCCTCCTAACAACGTCGTCATATCCCCACTAAACATGCATACAAGCATCAAGGATACACCCCATCGCTCCGACATTCCAGTCTAACGAGTATAAGGGTGTAGCCGGGAAATGAGAGTTCATAGCACAAAATCATTAGTGCTTAAATCATAACATATGTAAAACCGACTCAAAAGAGGGATATACCAAAACCATCACAAAACATGTGATGCAAGCGAATGAAATATCATATATTCAAAACATTAATATTATAAGTCACTACGTAAAATTATACGATAAACGGATCATGCGAACTATTATAAATTACGAGTTTTATAAGTTAAAGGAAAACAACACAGCCGTGTTCCAGGCCGGTCAGGAGGGAGGCGGCCGGTGGGCCGGCTCAGAACACAAGGCAAAACCAAAAATCATAGAAAACAGAGAAATGTGCTCCAGGCCGGTCTGGGGACCGGCGGCCGGTGGGCCGGCACAGAGCACCTCATCATACAAATTCCAATTTTCCAAAAATGTTACTGGAGTGTTCTCAGCCGGTGGTCAGACCGGCGGCCGGTCGACCGGCTGGGAACACCCCTTCACCCGTGTGCTTTGCTCAGTTAACCAATTCAATTCAATTCTCAAATACACTTCTAATAATCATCAATAATCAATATACATCATCAATATTCATCATATAACAACATTCATTAATCATACCATGATTCCTAAGCTTCTAATCGTAATCTAAATACGATTTCTAGCATATAAAGCATGTAAAACACGTAAATGATACCGAGTAACCCTTCACCGTTACCTTTAAGCGTCTTTACTAATCGTCAAGCTCCTCTTCAATAAGGTAATAGTCTTTGTCGGGATCTTGGAGGTCACCTCCTACATAAAGATCATAAAAGATGAATGAAATTCATCTTGAGAAAGACGGGAAATTTGAAAAGCGAGAAAGACGATGATTTTAATATCAATACGGATAGAGGAAGGTAAAAGGGGAAGAATGAGACGAACTTACGTGAATTCTAGCAAGTAACGAAGGAGCTAGGATGATTCGAAGATCGAAAAATGCTATGGAGGCAAGGGTTTGATATTTGCTTAAGGAAGAAGAAATGTATTTGTGATTGTGTAGAATGAATATTAGGTTAAGGGGTATGAGGGAGTATAAGTAAAGGGTGAGTCGGAAAAGTCAACGAAAGTCAAAGACGACTTAAAAGTCAAGAAAAGTCAAAGACGACTTAAAACGGGATTCTCATGGAATCTCGCGGAAATTCCAAATACGAACTCGGAAATTCTAAATTCGACTCGGAAAATTAAATTTACGATTAAAACTTAATTTCGCTGAAAAGTTTCCGTAAAATATTTTCACTATAAAAATAGGGTACATTTCCGGGTGTTACAATCACCCCACCTTTCTCAAGTTTCGTTCTCGAAACTTGAGAGTAGCAAACAAAGGTATCAAGGACCAGAATCGGTTTTAAGAATTAACAAGAAATTTTTTTTTTTACAAGGGTAAAACATTTATGAAATGATGTTCTTCTCGAAAACGGTTTAAGTAAATTTTTCATAAGTGAGCAACTTTATTTACGAATCACAAGAGTGCCCGTCGTGAACGAGAACTCTAGCTATCACAAATTAAATCAATGCCGAAATAGTGAAATCGAAAATCAAAACAGGTGTTAGTAAGTGCCGGACTAGTCACCAGACGTCTCCAATAACAAGTCCAAACAGCCAACCAAACACAAAATCCAAATATAAAAGGGAAAGAAATCTATTTTCTCCAAAAGAGGGTACACAAACCATCTTTAAACTATTTTAAAAAGTTAAATTAGGATTACGATATGGAGATTTGAAAGTTTTCTCAAGGATAGAATCAAAATAAGTAGACAATACCCGAACGTAGAGCGACTCGAACATCGAAATCACAAATCGAGATACTAAGAGATACGTCCACACGAATAAAATGGACTAGAAAGGGGAAGGATTGAAAAGTAGCGGATTGAGTAAGGATCAATTTGAGGGAAAAGAGAGGAATGAATCACAAATTTATCTTCCATCTATGATAATTCAAATGTCGATCGCAACTCGACAACACTAACTGTACAAGTAAACTAGTCCTCAAAAGAGAGCAATTATCCTCTACAATTTCAATCATCAGATTCCTACCAAAATATTTCATAAACATGACACTTCGAGTAACAACTCCCAATTATTCAAATTCAATTAGAATCTTCTAAGGTCCATCGGCACGGTAGACTCCACGACTAACAAACCACATGAAAATTTCATTATGAACTCTAATCTTCTTAGCTTCATCAAAACTCTTATTAGAAACCATCAACCAAAATATTTATCTCTAGGGAAACATGGTCGCTAACAACCACAAGGTAAAAGAGACTTACCATGAAATCCTTTGATCCAATTTATTCCAAAATTCATTACCCTAAATTATTAAAAATGAACCTTCTCATCTTCAAAAGTTGAATCACAAAACCTCAAAAGAGATTAGTCTCACAACCTCATTTCACTTAACTTTTGCCAATCATAGAGCAATGCGACCGTTCATCAATTTATTTAGTTCTTTCAAACTCCCAATACAACGGTTTTCGCTTATGACAATATTCCTCAAGTTGTGTCATCCAGTCCTAATTCCACAAAGTATTTATTCCCGTTAGGGTCCAACATTTAAAGCAACAAATTCCCAAGTAACATTTAAAGAAATCACTAAAATTCTTAACCACGACAACCCACTATCATTATGCTTATTTCGATCCTCCAAATGATATTGCAACATCAAGCTTTCATAGTCTAAAACCACTAGGAGAGTTTCATCCTAAGCTTATCCTCAATTCTTTATAATCATTTAAACATGAAACTAGCTCAATAGGACAGTTAGGAATCATATTCGAAACTCCATCAAAACACATCTACTAAACCTTACGATAGCTAATAAGGAAACTACCTCTCAAAAGAGTAGGGATAAAAGAACATGATACAAGGAACATTAGGAAGCTTCATTAAAGACTATGATAAGAAGGAATTAAAAGACAAAGGCGAAAAAGGAAAACGAGGTTGATTTAAGGAAGTGAAACTACCAGACACGATCTCCGGGGAAGCAACGGCTTTGGCTCGCCTAAGTACATAGCTGGATCCTTTAGCTTTGGCACCGGTTGCGGAAGTCTGACGATTGGGACATTCACGAATGAGATGTCCAGGCTTCTTGCAGAAAAAGCAAAAGAGGGGCCTATCATAGCATCATACTCCCGGGTGAAAGGGTTTCTTACAACTGCCACAAAATCGACTTCGAGCTTGAGCTTGAGGGGGAGCATTTAAACGTCTCTAGCTAGCATAGGCATTAGAGGAAGAGGGAGAAAAAGGTCTTTTGTTGTGGAAGTTTGACCTTGGATTGAAAGAGGAAAAAGGAGATGGACTCTTCATCTCCGCCTCATCACTAAAGGCCTTCATGGAGTCCTCGGCCCTAAGGGCATCGCCATACAATTCTCCGAAAGATGTAGAGCTCCTCCTTACTTTGCTTTGGAGCAAAGCACTAAGCTTATTACGATAGTAAAAAGCTCGATCTTCATCATCCTTGATGAGTCCTGGCGCAAAGCGAGCAAGCTGGTTGAATTGGGTGGTGAAGTCTTGGGTCAACAAATCACCTTGCTTGAAATCGATGAATTCTCTGAGTCTTTGCTGCTTGAGCTTCATGGGGTAAAATCGATCCTCAACAAGAGACTTGAAACATTCCCACTCGAAATTGATTTCAAGAATAGCGGTGGGATTGGAAATAGACCACCAGTAGTCTGCCTCCCTTACCAGGAAGAACTGCGCAATCCTTACCTTGTCCTCTTCAAGGACCTGGTAATAGTCAAATTGGTTCTCCAACTCTCGAAACCATTCCGAGAGCTCGGTAGGGTCCGGCTCACCACCATAAGGCGTAATATTGCTCCTAGCAATTTGGCTAGCCACCCAAGCATAGCCTCCTTGGCAATTGTCTTCCCTATGAGGAGGGACTTGGTTGGCACTAACAACGTTCTCTTCTACACGAGGTCCAACCATCTTCATAAGAAACAAAAACAAATTAAGTTACTCCTATCAATTAGCATACACAAATAGACTACCAAATAAATCCTTAACTTCTACCCAACTCTCATTTATTATTTCAAGGTCAAGTAGTTTAATTTTAGGGTTCACGTGTGTGCGTCGGGAGCGATAAAGCTCTGATACCAACTGTGACAACCCTCGCGAATGCGGAAATATAAAACATACAAGCATGTGAATTATATAGCGGAAATAGGTAGTTTTAAAAACTTTTATACATGCAAGTTAAATAAAACGAGGAGTGTCAAAATATTAAAAACTAAATACGGAAATACAACAAAGAGACGGAGTCTCTCAAAATGTTAGCAAAAACAAGTTTAGCAAAATAGCTAAAATCGTCTAGAGGTGAAACTTTCCAGGGACAACGCCGCTAGCTCACACCCGAACCCAAAATACCAAGCAAAAAGCATCCATGCAAGCAACCTGTTCGTTCATGAAAAACATGAACGCCACAATCAGTGGGAGTAACTCCGGGTTCTCCCAGCCATATCACCATAAACGTACATAGAAGGAAATACAAAAGTAAAATCATGCATATATGAATATACATGTGAGATACGATAAGAATAGATAGGCAATTATATAATAATGATAAGAGCATATGGAATACAAATCCGAATCCATCATGTGATACAATGACTCGGGGAAGACACTCTTAGGCAACCGAATACGCTCACTAGGGCTTGCATCTCACCGTTAGCGGTATAAGTTTGATAAATTGAGACTCGACAAACAAACCATACAAGTCATTCAATGATCAATCATATAATCATTCATCCAACCATACCAATATATTGACGACATCTCTCACGTAAATGAAACGCACTAGCATCGTGTACAATAGCAAGACAAGCCAATGGAAGCTCACGGGATAAGACATTTCCCGGAACCGTATACGATAAGACGTTTCGTATACTCATGACCTAGACAAACAAGTTCACGGGATAAGACGTTTCCCGGAATCATGTACGATAAGACGTTTCGTACACACAAGACTCTAATCCTCTCGGTAGGACGACGATAATAATACGGTCCTAGTCTAAACCTGGCCAGACTCTCGGATAAGACGTTTCCCGATTCGACATGTGGTAAGAGTTCCACATCCAAGACTCGGTCAATCATAGACGCCGAGTACCCCAAATTCGGTCAACCCTCACGAAAGAGGCGGAAAGAGATCTAGCCCAAAGTCAAGCTAGTACGCTACATGCAAATAACACCACCTCGCAAGTATACAACATTTGACGGTCGGGTCGATCAACGCATGCGTTCGCCTCCTAACAACGTCGTCGTATGCCCACAAACATGCATACAAGCATCAAGGATACACCCCATCGCTCCGACATTCCAGTCTAACGAGTATAAGGGTGTAGCCGGGAAATGAGAGTTCATTAGCACAAAATATTAGTGCTTAATCATAAACATATGTAAAAACCGACTCAAAAGAGGGATATACCAAAAACGTCACAAAACATGTGATGCAAGCGAATGAAATATCATATATTCAAAACATAATATTATAAGTCACTACGTAAAATTATACGATAAACGGATCATGCGAACTATTATAAATTACGAGTTTTATAAGTTAAGGAAAACAACACAGCCGTGTTCCAGGCCGGTCAGAGGGGAGGCGGCCGGTGGGCCGGCTCAGAACACAAGGCAAAACCAAAAATCATAGAAAACAGAGAAATGTGCTCCAGGCCGGTCTGGGGACCGGCGGCCGGTGGGCCGGCACAGAGCACCTCATCATACAAATTCCAATTTTCCAAAAATGTTACTAGAGTGTTCTCAGCCGGTGGTTAGACCGGCGGCCGGTCGACCGGCGGCCGGTCGACCGGCTGGGAACACCCCTTCACCCGTGAGCTTTGCTCACTTAACCAATTCAATTCAATTCCCAAATACACTTCTAATAATCATCAATAATCAATATACATCATCAATATTCATCATATAACAACATTCATTAATCATACCATGATTCCTAAGCTTCTAATCGTAATCTAAATACGATTTCTAGCATATAAAGCATGTAAAACACGTAAATGATACCGAGTAACCCTTCACCGTTACCTTTAAGCGTCTTTACTAATCGTCAAGCTTCTCTTCAATAAGGTAATAGTCTTTGTCGGGATCTTGGAGGTCACCACCTACATAAAGATCATAAAAGATGAATGAAATTCATCTTGAGAAAGACGGGAAATTTGAAAAGCGAGAAAGACGATGATTTTAATATCAATACGGATAGAGGAAGGTAAAAGGGGAAGAATGAGACGAACTTACGTGAATTCTAGCAAGTAACGAAGGAGCTAGGATGATTCGAAGATCGAAAAATGCTATGGAGGCAAGGGTTTGATATTTGCTTAAGGAAGAAGAAATGTATTTGTGATTGTGTAGAATGAATATTAGGTTAAGGGGTATGAGGGAGTATAAGTAAAGGGTGAGTCGGAAAAGTCAACGAAAGTCAAAGACGACTTAAAAGTCAAGAAAAGTCAAAGACGACTTAAAACGGGATTCTCATGGAATCTCGCGGAAATTCCAAATACGAACTCGGAAATTCTAAATTCGACTCGGAAAATTAAATTTACGATTAAAACTTAATTTCGCTGAAAAGTTTCCGTAAAATATTTTCACTATAAAAATAGGGTACATTTCCGGGTGTTACATAGTTAATTTGACTAGCTAGGTGGCAAAACTAGAATTTTTTCGTTGCTTGGTTGCTTGCTTTATTTCCGCTCATGCCAAAATTGTCACACATGCATTTTATTTTTCCGCTATTGTCAATTCAACGTTATTCACAATTCACCGATTAAGTTCACTTATAGGGAATTAATGACTAAATTGACAAGATCTCTCACATATTTAAAAAAATAATTGAGATTAGCCTTACCAATTAGTAACACCTATGAATCCCGTGTTCATTAGGGCTACCACTCTCGTGGGCCCCCCTTTTTACCTCGGGTAAGTAGGGTGATACGATCACAAGCCAAAGTTGGATTGGACTCAACGAGATAAGCGTTATCTTGGGACAAGGAGATGGATTTAGTTGAAATCCGTCAAACAAGAGTTCTAGGGGTAGAATTAGTCAAGTAATGACTTACGTTTTTTAGATAAGGATAGCATAGGATGACTATTTTTAGTTAAAGATGGGTCTTGGAATCATTTATATAATTTAGTGAGGGGTCATTATATAAATGCCAAACTTGTTAGAATGTTTTTCAAGTAAATTATCATAACAATGAATGTTTATATATTTCTTTTTGTTGTAGTAACAATATTCGCACAATGACAACATCATGGAACACCGCAACCTTGGGTAAGGACTCATGGTTCAGGTCCGTCATGGACAAATGTGTCCTAAAAGATGATGGAAGTAACTTTGTTGAATGAGAATCAACGATCAAAAGCGCCGCGATATCCGATAACGTGTTTCGCTACTTGATCGAAGCCCCTCCCACCGAACCCGGGTCAAGGTCGACCGCGGCGGTTCGGGCCGAATATGACCTTTATTTGAAGGTTGCCAATCACGTCAAGAATGTCTTGATTTGGTCAATCTCACCCAAACTCAAACTTCAATTGATATCTCTCAATGCATATGGGTTATTCACGAGGATAACATCAATGTTTTCGCAAGCGCGTAAAATTCTCCAATATGAGGCGGCCACGAAATTTTTTGAGACTAAGCTCCAAAAGGGCCAAACAGTTGGCCCACACGTGCTCAAAATGGTTGAGCATGCCGACACCTTAGAGCGTCTAGGGTGCAAGGTTCCTAAGGAGCTAGTGGTGGGTAGAATCCTTCATTCACTCACACCAAAGTTCACCCACTTTAGGGTGAACTACAACATGAACAACATGGAAAAGAGTTTCCATGAATTCCATGCACTCCTCACCCAAGCGGAGAGGGACATGGAGGCTAGTGGGAGTGAACCCAAGGATGTTCTTTCAATGCGATTGAAGAACATGAACCTTGGAGTGAAAAAGGACAAAGGAAAGAGTAAGACTCTTTTCAAGAAAGTTGGCAAGGGAAAGGGTAAGGTCTTTGTGAAACCCAAGCCCAAAGTAAACAAACATGCGGACGCGGATTGCTATTATTGTAATGACAAAGGGCAATGGAAACGCAATTGCCCCACATACTTGAAAGACAAGAAAGACGGTTGTGTGACAACGTCAGGTAAAATTCTTTCATCGCTCAATATGATAGATATTAACTTTGCTAGTACTTCTTCTTGGGTATTTGATACCGGTTGTGGTTCTCACCTTTGTAATCATGTACAGGGCCGAAGGACGCGCGAGCACTAGCCAAGGCTGACGTGGACTTGCGCATGGGAAATGGAGCTAAGGTAGCCGCAGTTTCCGTGGGCACATACGTTCTTCTTTTGCCTAATGATATGGTTTAGAGTTGTATTTAAATAATTGCTATTATGTACCAACTCTTACCAAGAATATTATCTCTATTTCCGTGTTAGACATGGAAGGTTTTTTTTTTGGATTAAGAACAATCGTTGTACTTTTTCTTTTAATGAAATGGTTTATGGCGAGGCCATTTCTGTTGGAGGTATTTATATTCTAGATAGTGCAAAAGAGGTCTATCATGTAGAAAACAAGAGGCTTAAAACGGGTGAACCTAATCAATCATACCTTTGGCATTGTCGTTTAGGGCACATAAACGAACGACGTATAAAGAGACTTGTTTCATCTAAAGTACTCAAACCATTCGATTACGAATCTTATGGTGTATGCGAATCTTGTCTTCTAGGCAAGATGACTCGTGCTCCTTTTACGGGAAAAGGGACATGAGCAAGTGAAGTATTATGCCTTATACATACAGATTTGTGCGGCCCAATGACTCCCGAAGCTAGAGGTGGTTATCACTACTTCATTTATTTTACCAACGACTTGAGTAAATATGTGTATGTCTACTTGATGAGGCACAAAAGTGATGCTTTTGAAAAGTTCAAAGAATTTCAACATGAAGTAGAAAACCAATTGAATAAAAAGATTAAAGTCCTACAATCCGATCATGGTGGTGAATACTTGAACAATGAATTTGATTCACATCTAAAGGATTGTGGTATAGTATCACAATGGACTCCTCCTGGCACACCTCAATTAAATGGTGTGGCCGAAAGGAGAAATCGAACTTTATTAGATATGGGTCGATCTATGATGAGTCAAACAGAGCTTCCTGATTATTTTTGGGGTTTCTCTATCTTTCTTGCAATATTCTCACTAAATCGAAGCCCGACTAAAGCTACAAACAAGACTCCATATGAGATATGGACAGGGAAAGTCCCTTATTTATCGTTTATGAGAATTTGGGGATGCGAGGCATTTGTTAAGAATAAGTCTGACGATAAACTCGCACCCAAATCCGAAAAATGTCTATTTGTAGGATATCCAAGGGAAACACATGGTTATTACTTCTACAACAAACACGAGGACAAAGTGTTTGTGTCTCGTGATGCAGGCTTTTTAGAAAACGATTTTATTTCTAAAAGACAGAGTGGGAGAAAATTTGAACTTGACCCAAGTCCAAGAGCCACAAACCGAAAAGGAGGTGAGTCAACAGGAATTGTCCACCCACGTTGGGTACAAACATCTTTAGGCCACTCGAGGAGTAGTTACTGTAAATGCGTGGCCACGCTCGGAAAAGGATTTATGGTATATTTTCCTGTCAGACAGTTACTCTCTATATCCAAAAAACCACTCTAGATATAATCAATCGCAAGTGCGATCTGAAAGACACCTTGCGTTGAGTGGGAGATGTGATAAAGTGACAAGAGAATTGGTGACGCACACTTGTGTCAGACAAGTGGGAGATTGTTGGAGTAAGTGTTCTCCACAATAGCGCGCCACATAATAAATCTCATTAAGGAATATAATTGGGATATTTATTGACTATATATATATATATATATATATATATATATATATATATGATTAGTCAGTTGATCCCTTTTGGTCACACATATAGGATGAAACCCAAATAGTAACTAATTATTTGTACATGATACATTTTATTAGTCCATTACATATATTTGATATGTAGGAGAGTTAATTGTTAGAAATTGAGTTTGGAACTCAAATTTGATTAAGTTTATTTTTCAATTATGCGATAATTGACTAATAAATTTATATATTATTTTAAAATGATTAAATAAAATCTAGTTTAGTAATTAATCTATAATTTACTGAATTAGTTGAGGTTTTACATATATTTTGAGGTAATGGTAATTAGTTAATTATATTTAGAAGGAGTTGTAAAATAAATTAACTAAGCATTGTGGGACTCATTATATATTGATATAATGGTAAAATATCACTTAAATGTGAAGTACATATTGTTTATTAATTTGTGTCATATAATTGTTATATGATCAAATTAACACTTAATTATACAAGATAATTAGACATATGATTAATAAGTATTTGTGGGACGTATATCAAAAATCAAAATGGACCATATTTTCTCCATATGAGCCAAAATTTTGTGTAGTGGGTGTGATGATGGTTGTTCTTGTTCATGCACACAAGTCACCAAGTGATAATGACATAACTAGTTTACCAAAATCTTTACAATTAACACTACACTCCACCACATTGCATGACAATAAAATAAGAAGAAAAAACACTCTCTTAGGGGCTGGGGCTCAAGAGGGCTGGCCATGTTGCCTTTAAATAGGACAATTGTTATTCTCATTTTGTTACTTGGTTTTGTGATTATTCTACCTCTCTCTAAACTTCGAACCTCTCACTAAAACTCTCTAACATTAATATTATACTATATATATTACTAAGGCAGTAATATTAATAATATTATGATATATCACTATTATTATCTAGTTAATAGTACTAGTGATTATTTGGGTACATCTTGGGTGCAACTAGAAGGAGGTCTTCTTATTTGAAGATTGTTAGGGGATCATTTCTTACATTAGCTCAAGAACAATAAGAAGGTGTTCTTATTGTGCCCATCTTATTTCCTTTTTGATGTGAGGAAATTTCTACTTCTCTTTATTATGCCTTTATATTTGCATGCATGTTTCATAAATCTTTAAACACTTTCTGGGATACCCTGATTGTTTTCACTCCAGCGAGTGAGAGGGGAGCTCGACCGAGTGAGGATACTCGACCGAGTAAGTTTGGCACTCGGTCGAGTTAGGGTGCAACTTGACCGAGTAGGGCCTCTAGTCGACCGAGTGAGGTTAAAACTCGACCGAGTGGGGACCCTACTCAACTTAGTTTGCTATGTTCCAGTGTAAATGTTTGTTTTGTTTAAGAAAGTTGATGTAATGTTGGATTTTGTTGTTACTCTTACAAATATAGAATGGTGAAGAGGGCTAATGTAAACACCTACGAGGAAATGAGTGCGGAGGAGATAGGACAACTCGTAGAGCAAAATGTCGCTCTCACCAAAGCTTTAAGTGGCATTCATCATGCAAGACCAAGAGCCCCGGATGCGACAAAGATGAGCACCATAATAAATCGTCACCGCCTTATAAAGTATGAAGGGAGTGGGGCACCAAAGCTCCTTCATGAATGGACTCGCCACATAGAGATTATGTTCGATGTCACCAATTGTCCCGACTCAATGATGATTAGCCAAGCCGATGTCTACTTGGGATTATGGTGGCATACTATTCGTGATGAAATCAGAGAGTGCTACAAGGAAGGGACGGATGAGGGTTACATTCCACGGTCAAGCCTTAAGAAAGAGCTCAAGGATGAGTATATTCCGGAGCACATTAAGAGCCAATTGAGGGCCGAGTTTGGTACCTTTAGGATGATAATGGGGATGTCGGTGGATGAGTATTATACCAAGTTTATGGAACTAGCTAACCATGTGGATTATATGCACATAAGTGAGTCGGTCATGGCGGTGCGATTCAAGAAGGGGCTAAGCATTGACATAATGAAGAGGATGAGATCTGTTACCCTCACCGATTTGTAGGAGGTTTACACCCGTGGGGGGAATGCGGAGCGAATTATGGCTATGACTAAGCACCTTGAGGATGAGGCAAGTGGTGGAAGGAGGAAGGCCGAGAGCGATGAGGGAGGACTAAGTTTCAAGAAATGAGGCTTCTCTCAAAACCGGACCTTCTTTAGTGGTAGATTTGGAGGGCGAGCTCATTTTGGGGGTGGATCTTTCGAGAATCCTCCAACGTCAGTGGGGATTCAATGCTTTGAGTGTGGTGGTTTTGGCCATAAGAAGCAAGATTTCACAAGCGACGCGAGCTCCATGTGTACCTCCTCTTTCAATCAAGCAAGCTCCTACCGCGGCGGAGGGCATGGAGGTGTAAACCGACCTAGTGGGAGTTGGAACGCTCAAGAAAGACCATTCAAGCAAGGGATCTTCAATCGTCCTATTCCTTTCAACCGTCCGAACCAAGGAGGAGCGAGGAGACCCGAGGCTAGTATCTCTGCTAGCACGGTCCAAAGCGGGTCGAATAAAAGCGGGACGCTATTCATGATGAACAAAGAAGAGGCCGCCAAGGATGCCCAAGTTGTTGCTGGTACGTTTTTATATTAATGGTTGTGACTCTTTCGTTTTGTTTGATTCAGGGGCCACCCATTCTTTTGTGGCTAAAGACCATGATGTGACCCTATGGTTAGGGGAGGGAGAGATTATCCCGAGATTATCCATGATGAGGTTTTCATTCCTTCGGGGGAGTCATTAACTTGTGGGAGGGTGTATAAGAATGTGTCATTTATTATTGGAGGTGTTGATTTTCCTATTAATTTGTTTTAATTTCCTTTAAATGGGTTTGAGTCTATAATAGCGATGAATTGCTTGGGTAAGTACAAGACCCAAATTGATTGTGATCTTAGGAAGGTGACTCATAAGGAGCCAAAGGGGGTTCAGGTATCTTATAAGGGAGTAATTGTTAAACCTCGAGCCAAGCTCATAGCGACAATAAATCTCAAGCGTCTTCTGAGGAAGGGACATCTTTTTGTGGTGTGTCATGTCCGCGATGCCAGCGTAAAAGATCTTGTGCTGAGTGATATTCCCATTGTTGAAGAATTCGCCGATGTCTTTCCAAAGTAGATTCCGGGGTTACCTCCCAAGAGGGATGTTGACTTCGGGATTGGGTTGAAGCAGGGAACAGGTCTTACACTACAAAAATTCTATCCTCGGGCGACTGATTTCAATCGCCAAAATGATATTGGCGACTGAAATCACTCGTCTGGTTTCTGTCGTAACGTCTGGTCGTATTTTTAGATTCGGGAGACTGATATCAGTCGCCAAAATATTGACGAGTGATTTTAGTAGCCAAATTTGGCGACTAAAATTAGTAGCCAATATGGCGATTGAAATCAGTAGCCAATTTGGTAAAAAAAATTGAGTTATTTTGCAAAACAATATCCCAAACATTTTGCATTAAATATTTATGTCAAAGTCCCAATATTTATTTATATTACCAAATCGATACATAATAATCTACTAAATCTGAGTACTAAATTTACATTAAGAGACTTCTTGACGACCACAGATTTGCTCATCTTCTAGAGTAGTTGACATTCTATTGTATAATCCGTCTTCCTTTACTTCTCCTCTCGTTTTCGGCTGAATGAAAACCCACTAAAAATAAATTTCCAATTGCACCACAATAAATTTTCAAGTCAAATCTAAATAGAAATTGACATGCTTGTTAATAATTTAAAACCAAAATACTTTGAAATTAAAATCTTAAAATTTAAATTACCTTTAATTAGATGAAGGAGGGTGAGATTTTAAGGAAGTTGGGATCCCTTGGACTTTTGTGGGTTTGGGTTTACTGAAAAAAGATGTAGGGGTTTGGTGGGAAAATGAGAATTTGAGGGAGGTGGGATATGGGATTTGAGGGATCCGAGGAGGTGGGATGCGATGGTGGTAAGATCTTTTTTTTTTCCAGCCAAAACGGCGACTGAAATCAATAGCCAAATTGGCGACTGATTAGTAGCCAAATTGGCGACTTATTTCAGTAGCCAAATTGGCGACTGATTTCGGTTGCCAATTTGGCGATTGATTTCGGTCACCCGATTTTATTTTCAGCTGCCAATATCAATTATAGTATGGATTTGTGTCGTCGCTAATTAGGCGACTGATATCAGTCGCCCTATGGAATATTTCAGACGTCAATTTGCGACTGATCTGCGACTGATATGTGCAGTCGCCAATTATAGTCGCGCGAAACCATAATTCTTGTAGTACTATATCCAAGCCGCCATATCGCATGGGACCAAAAGAGTTGGAGAGGTTGAAGAAAAAATTAATGGAATTGTTAGAGAAGGATTATGTTAAGCCGAGTGTGTCTCCTTGGGGTGCGCCGATGTTTTTTTAAAGAAAAAACATGGTAGTATGCGGCTATGCATTGACTATCGAGAGCTTAATCGGGTGACGGTGAAGAATAGATATACCTTGCCGAGGATTGATGATTTGTTCGACCAGTTGAATGAGGTGGGAGTCTTATCTAAGATCGACCTTCGATCAGGTATCATCAGCTCAGGATTAGAGACGTGGACATTCCGAAGACAACATTCCGGAACCGCTATGGCCATTATGAATTCATTGCCATGCCTTTCGGTCTTTCGAATGCCCCTGCCGTTTTCATGGATTTGATGAACTGTGTCCTTAGTCCATATCTTGATAAGTTTGTGGTGGTGTACAGTTTCACAGTATATTAGTTTTAAACTTCTCAATTTTAGATAATGAATAACTAATGTAGTTAAGTTGATATGCTATGCTTATAAATGTGGTACGGTCTTTTTCAAATGTTTTTCAAGATTATTAAGTTTAAACTAAAATTAATAAAATAAATTAAGATAAATTCACGACATTGATAAACAAAATTGTACTCCTATATTCATATAAAGTTTTTATTAAATTATAATTTCTCCATTCAACTTCAAACACAACATTTATTTTTTCGACACTATTTATGAATGAAGTAAATCTTTCCGATTCCTTGCAATATGTAAGATAAAATGTGGTCATGTGGAGTCTTGTTTGATTCGCTTTTAAAAGCACAATAAAAATATCAAAATTTTATATATTTTATAATGTTAAACTCGAGATATTTACGTTACAATTTGTGCATTGATAAACGTGTAAAAGAGAATTATTGTGTTGGGAATTAAATAGAGGTAGTACATATGTTATGAAAAAAAACCATTAAAAAATTTTTGATTTGTAAAAATCAAAAATTCAGACGATAAAATTTTTCATTACTTGTGTTAAATTTACATGATTTTCTATTTCTTACTAGACTAAATACAAGAATACAAAATATTTGAATAATCAAATATTTTTAATATTTTTATCTAAATTTAATTTGATATTATCTTTATTTTTTAAAATTTCATTTGTCATTTGTATATTTTTTTTTAAAAACATTTTTGTTCGTTTTTCTTAACTTAAACATATTTTGATTCAAGTTTGGAAAGATTTTCGCCACAAGTGTTTGTTAATTCGTGGCTAAGCAAATACATTACCACATACATGACATAAGTCGTGGCTAAATATATATACTTTCGCAACATGTGTGACATTGTTCGTGCCAAGATTGATTATTTAGCCACGAATTGTAAGTTTTAGTGGCATAAATCGTGGCACAAGTGTCAATTTGTTGTACAGACATGACGGGTATTTTTCATCAAACAACTAACCCTATATGCCAAAGTTTACGATAAGGAGGTTGAGATTGGAGAAAATATGTATGCCATATGTGATTCACAAAATTTACCTTACACTTTTTTAATTGGTGAAATTGCTTATGCTTGTCGACAGTATAAGGCGGTTTTTGACCTAACCATACAAGGCTTGGAGCTAGGGCATCATGAAATGAACAAGTCTTGGGTCACTTTTGTTCTTGACTTTAGAAACCGCAATCCTATGAATCATTCTCTCGTACAAATTATCAATATACACGGTTACCTTGGAGCTCTAGAATGCCAATATTAAATTGTTGTAGGCATGTCATTGGTTAGTGGTCCTTTCACGCCTATGCACAAGGATTTGCCGTTGATGCTGAGACTATAAGAAACTTCCTTGAGAAAATTAGTTATATGGGAAATTTTCAAAGTGCAAGTTTTGGCTTGAGAAGGTTGCTTTCCTTGACCATGTGGTAGTGTGTAAGGAGGGAGTGTCAGTTGATCCATGTAAGATTGAAGTTGTTTCTAAGTGGCTGGTGCCTAACAATGTAGCCAAGATCCGGAGCTTTCTTGGGTTAGCGGGTACTATAGAAGATTTGTGAAGGAATTTTTCAAAACTGATAGCCGATGAAGGCATTCACGAGGAATGAAAATCGTTTCAAATAGGCTGCAAGGTGTGAGTCGGTATTCCTTACCCTCAAGGAGCGTTTGACCAAGGTTCCGGTACTTGCATTACCGGATGGGAGGGAGGAGTTTGAGGTTTATACTGATGCTTGTAAGCATGGTCATCATGGTTGTGTGCTTCAACAAAGAGGAAGGGTGATAGACTGATAGCTTATGTTTCTTGTCAACTCAACCCATGATTTGGAACTTGGAGCGGTATTATTCGCATTTGAAGATCTGGCGTCGATATCGGTATGGGGTAACATTTAAAGTGTTTTCGGATCATAAAAGTCTTTAAGTATATTTTCACCCAAAAAGAGATCAATATGCGTCAAAGTAGGTGGAACGTATTGATGATTACGATATGGAGATCGTGTATCATGAAGGGAAGGCGAATGTAATAGCGGATGCCTTAAGTTGGAAGTCGGTGCATTCCTTATGCACGACTCTATCCATGATGAGAATGAGAGACGAGGTGAAAGAGATGGAGATTTTCATGATTAGGGAAGGCGAAGAGATGGCCGATTTGTTGATTGAGCCCGAGTTTTATGAAGAAATTTGAGCCAAGCAAGTTCTTAATCTATGGATAGTGGGGTGGAAGGAGGATGCTGAGAAGGGTGAATCTTCTAGATTTCAGATCCATGAGGATGGTAGCCTCCACTTTTAGGGTAGGTGGTGTGTGCCTTATGATGTTGAGGTGAAGGAGAAGATTCTGAGAGAGGCTAGCTCATTGCTCGCCGTATTCTATTCACCCGGATGGTGACAACCTCTATAAGGATTTGAAAAAGATCATTTGGTCGCCGGGTATGAAAAGGGAGGTAGCGAAGTTTGTGGCTAGGTGCCACTTGTCAAAAGTAAAGATCGAGCATATGAGGCCACAAGGTAAGGTTCAATCGCTAGATGTTACGGAGTGCAAGTAGGATTCTTATCAATGGATTTCATTTTCGGTCTGCCAATGACTCAAAAAGAGAATAATATTATTTGGGTCATCGTCGACCGATTGACCAAGTCCGCACACTTTTTGCTTATGAAGAATACGTAGACTAAGGTAGAGCTAGCAAATGCTTATCATCGCCATATCCTCAAGCTCCATGGAGTTCTGAAAGATATCATTTACGATCGAGATGCTAAGTTTATTACTAAATTTTGGTAAGAGCCCCAAGGTTCTTTAATTGGGTACCAAGTTGAAGATGAGCACGTCGTCATTTCATCCAGCTAAGGACGGGCAGAAAGAGAGGACTATTCAAACCTTGGAGGCCTTCTTCGTTTTTGTACTTTGGAATTCAGTGGGCCATGGGAAGATCGACTGGACTTGATGGAATTTTCGTGTAATAACAGCTTTCATGCTAGTATTGGCATGGCTCCGTTCGAGGCCTTGTATGGAAGGAAATGTAGGAGTCTGATATGTTGGGATGAGAGCTTAGATAAACTGGAATTGGGGCCGGAAATGATCAAAAAGATATTGGAGAAAGTCAAGGCCATTCGATTAAAAATGAAGGAAACTCAAGACCGGCAAAAGTGTTATGCCGAGCTTCGACGCCGCGATATCGAGTTTGAAGCGAGTGATAGGGTATTGTTGAAAGTGTCACCGATGAGAGGGATAATCAGGTTTGGGAAGAGGGGGCAAGTTGAGCCCGAATTACATTGGTCCTTATGAAATCCTAGCTCGTGTATGGAAGGTTTCGTATTGTCTTAACCTCCCCATGGCTTTGGAAAAAGGTTAATTTTATGTTTCACGTTTATCAATTCAGAAAGTACGTAAGTGACCTATCTCATGTGCTCGTTGCCGATTCCATTCAAATTAATGCATCCCTCACATATGAGGAAGTGCTTAAGGAATTTCCTGATTTTAAGGTCCAAAAGACCCAAAATGGGGAGATAAGGCTCGTGAAGGTATTATGGTCAAACCATAATATAGAAGAAGCTACTTGAGAGATCGAGGAGTCGATGAGGGAGCGGTACTCTTATCTTTTCGAGGTATGTTTGTTGACGGGGTCGTAACCTTGATTTTAAGGAGGGAGGGAATAAGGGTAGTTGTCGGGTAGTTGTTGTTAATGATGTGTTGATGTTTTGCGTTGTTGCTTAAAATTCGTTCAGTCTTTTTCAGTCATCTTAGTTAGAGTAGTAGCTACCGATACTATCTACCAATACTTATCATGGGTTGTTGTGTGGTTGTTGGTAGAGGTGGTGCGTGTATCCTTGTGGGGTACCTCATTTTATTCTTGTGTGAACTTTGGGGACGAAGTTCTTTTTATGGGGGGGGGGGGGGAGATTGTAATACCTCAGGTATTACTAGGTCGAGTGTTGAAGACACTCGGCCGGATAAGTGTGTTACTCGGTCAATTAGGCTAGCTACTCGGTCGAGTGTCTTGGACTTGGTCGAGTTGATGTTCACCCGACTTAGGGGACTGTCTAGAGAAGACCCTGTGGGTTGCCACTCGGTCAATTTTATACAAACTCGATTGTGTGGGTGTTACTCGGCCGAGTGTCCTTTTACTCGGTCGAGTTATCGTCATGTCCGCAACTCTTTTGTATGTGATTCTGTGTAGGCCCAGGGTGGAATATTATAGGGTTTTCACTCTCTAGAATCTCATAAACCCTCACTAGTATTCAAACAAACACCAAAAATCCTACTATTTCTGTAGTATCTCTCTCAAAACGCTCTAGAACCTTCTTGGGTATTCTTTAAGATATGGGAACTATTTCATTCTAGATATAGTCTTTCCTTTTAAGATTTGTAATTGACTTTATCTTTAACCTCTTGAATTATTACTATCACCCTATTAGGTATGGGTTTGGGTAATTATGAGTAATTAATTTATAAATAGTATTTTATTGTTCATTAAGAAGAGATTAGGAAGGGGTTAGTATTATTAAACATTCATATGTTGTAAAGATTGATGAATCTTTATACTTATCTTAATTTGGATTATTTGTTATTGAATAGAATTAAGGGGTTCGATGCTAATTGTTAGAAAGCTTGTTACTTGACTAAGAGTTTGGGGAAAATATAATTATATATATTGTTATCTATTGATTTAGGTGTTGAATATGAAAGGACTTGACCTATAATGTATGTTTAAACCCTATTATTGTGAGAGTTTGGGGATTAGTGTTAAGAAGGGGGTAATTAGTCTGAATGGGTTTTGATTGATAGTAATTAGTAGTAATTATTATTATTATGGTATTGTAGGTGGCGATTTCATAAAAGAGAAGTTCGAGCCTTACTTGTGTTTTCTTTTGAGTGAATTACGAAAAGGTAGGTTAATCGTACTCGGTTAATATGTATATGATTGATTGATATGGACTATGATGTGATTGTGACATGATGGTTTGTATTTGGATGTGTGTTGTGATTGTGATACATGTTGGAGTTGGGAGTGGTTATTATTATGGAGCGGTTGTGGGAACCGACTCCATAGACTCTGGAGGCCGCTGTTTATGGTGCTACCATGGAAGAGACAGTGCACGTGGTCATGACCTGGGTATTGGAGTAACCTACTGCGGTAGGGCCTATGATGTCTACATTGTGCCTTGGTCATGGTGGTGTGCTACTTGATGGCATCGTGGATTGTGATTGGTGCTATGGCACCGAATATGAGTGCCGCTTTTGTTGTGTTTTTCTTGATGTTGATTATGTACATGAAAACTGACTGAGTTTTGTTTTATCTACCGTGATCCTTACGGGATTTACGACGTATGGCGAGTAGTCCGTGAGCAGGTTTGACGAGGTTGATGATTATGTATGATGATGATGGTTGCTTTGTTAGGGATTGGGGAGATCTTGTGAGTTGTCTTATTTTTAGGCTTTTGGACTTGACTTGTTTAGTTTGAGTTGGGGTTTGAACATTGTCGTATTATTTGTCTTTGGAACTTGTTTTGGATTTGGACTTGTAAACCTCTCTTCTTCCAATTTTACATTTATGTTATTTAAACTTTGTTGAGACTTCAATTTGGTACAATCTACCCTCGGGAAACCGAGGAGTAGCACCTCTCCACACTCGTAAGATCTTGTTCTCAGGCTCCGGGTGTGGCAGGGTGTTCAGTCTGTCTTGCATTGTGCCGATGTTAGTGCATTTCATTTACCGTGACAATGTGTTTGCTTTATATGTTGGATGAACACGCTATTTTGATGGTTACTTATGTTGGATTGTTGGATGCCATATATGTATTGTTTGTCCTGTTTCTAGTCCTTTCAATTCTGTGGTTACCAGGGGTTAGATGTAAGCCACTAGTAGCTATACAATTGCAAAGGCGCGTCTTCCATAGTCTTATTATATGATGATTATATCGTTGTTAATCCTTACATGTTTAGGTTCTGCTTATGTGGGGGTTTCACATTTGGTATCAGAGCCTATGACGCTCCTGACGCATACACGTGTGCCCCAACCTTAAATTTAACTTGACCTTAAATAATGAATGTGAGAAGGGTAGAAATTAAGGACCTAAGTTGGTAGTCTTCTTGTATGTGTTATTTGGTAAGTACTAACTTTGTTTGCGATTTGTTTTGAGAAGATGGTGCGACTATCATGGAAGCCCTCACTCAAGTGTTTCGCAATCAACAAAACAACAACACCGTGCCTCCATAAGGAAATAATCACCATGGGAGTTATGCTTGGACTGCAAGTCAAATCGCAAGAAGCAAAGCTAAGAAATTTATCGAGGGGAAGTGGACCCAACCGAATTATCAAAGTGGTTTTGTGATTTGGAGAAGCAATTAACCTGTGTTAAGCTGTGGTTAATTGATTATAGTCTGTATGCATAAATTGAATCAATTCTGTTTCAATCTGTGAATTGATTTGTTTGTGTTGTTCTTGTTTAAACTTTTACTCTTGTGTCAATCCGTGGATTTGAATCTAAATTTGTCAAGTTTTTTTTGTTAAGTTTCCTGTGAGCATTATGTGGAAGCTTAAGGCCATAACTATATCCTTTTATGAGTTAAAATTCACAAAAACCAATCTGTCCCAATTTTGTCAGAATTCATCTTTAGAATTGGTTTGCATGGGGTCCTTAAAAGTAGCTAGACTACGTGCTTTAAAATTCTTGAAATTTTAATCATAGCCTCCATATATGTTAAGCTTAATGATTAAAAAGTTTCACAATTTATAAAGTCCATTTAATATTTTGTTCAAAGTCGACTTTCACAATTGCTCTCATGGAACTCCGTGGGTTTCTCCAAACATTCGTTGACGTTTTGGGACTATTCATGGTTGGTATATTATTTGTAATATACTAGTTGTATATATACTTATATCGCTCCACTTTTATCCCTTGAGCACAACGATCTCACGAAGGTCACTACATGAAACACGCGTAAAGAGAACAAATGTTTAGTACATCCTCCAAATAAGGGGACAAGATGCAATTTTGGGGCTACAATCACTTCAAATAGAGTATGATGTTTTGACTATAAAGGGTTATATCTACATTTTTATTAAGGGTGTTATAAATTCATTACAAAGCATAGGTTCTTTCATTGAGTGAGTAATTTGGATAAAAACAAAAAGATAATAAGGATAAAAACAAAAGGAAAGCCCAAGATCTTATCATTGGTTGAAAAAGCTTCAAATTTGGCGTTCAATTTCAAATCTTAGGTGAGCATGAACATGTCAAGTACCCGATAATCTTTTCTTTGAGTGATGTAATTGATCAAAAATTAGAAATTAAGTTTGAATTTCATAAAAAATTGTACTCAATAGTTCATATGATATAGCTACTGAAAAAATCAATTAAACACCCAACTAAAAGAAGTCAAATTTGTTAACCGCAAATTTGTTACCTTAATCTCTGAATCTCTTTCTTCCATTTTGTTCATGGCTTCAACTTCAACTTCATATTTTTTCTCTGTTACTTAGTACGGGTGACCTGAAACATACCTTGTTGGCCATTTCATAATAATTTGGGCGAGGCTAATAACATCCAAGAAGCTATAATTGTTTGTCATTTCATTCATGCGTTGTCTGAAAACTTGAGTCCAAAAATCTGTCGTAGTTTCTTAGTAAAATGACGGTTAGTATCTTTTGGAAAAAAAAGATCACTCATACATTTTGGTGAATACTGAACACAACATTATATGCCTGTAAATGATAGGATTAAGTGATTCTTTTTAGAATTTAATTAGCATTTCAGGAACGGGGTAGTGTAGCTAACATTTCCATCGATTTTGTTCATAATTGAACCATGCAACTCCGCAACTAGGACAATAATTTCGTTCATTAGAACGAAAACCAACCACTAAATTATTATTTAACTAAACTTTTTAAGAGATGAAACAAAAATTAGACTCAGAACACCATTGCTCTGTTTCCCTTCATGCCATATTATCAAAATCTTAAACACTTATCTGTCTACAAATCAATGAGGCAATTTCTTATCAGAATTCAATGCTAAGAGTTCAATTAAAGGTTGGAAAATGTTAGTTTAAAACTAAACTTTAAATTCAATTAAAGCGCGAGATTTATTAACTAAGTCGGGTTTTAGTGGTAACTCGTAGACTTATGTAAGGAAAGTGCCTTGAAATTGATCAAGGGTTTTTGTTGATTAAAAAGTGTGATTAAATGTGTAGCTGTCGTATTAGTTGGGCTATGCAAAACGTGACGGGTATTCAACAGGAATTGAGCCTACGTGGTCGAATGATCATGAGCGTAAGTGTTGATGAGAAATAGCTAGGCCTAATGTAAGGAGGGAGAAGAGCGAAGGGCAGGAAACTCGTGTGCCAAATAATTAAAAACACGAGATCTCTTTTTATAGAAAAACAGACAAAAACCAGTTCGCGCTTCTTAGAAGAGGCGCCAACACAGCATGTGTCCATTTGAAGAGGTGCACCACTTGGCACATCTCTTTCTAAGGTAGTTTCATACCCTGACAAGATAACGCGTATTTGCGGATTCTGCGAAGGATACGTGATAAAGTTGATGCAGGGGCATGCTCGGAGCAAACAAATGAAATAATTATTAGTTGAAATGTAACTGAACTTATGAAGGGTTTCGAGTTTGGTTTGAATGTTGTGTTGATGCTGAAATGGGAAGGGAACCGAGCTGCACCTCACGGTTTCCTAGGCCGAACTGAAGAAACGATGACCTAAACCATATAGGATTAATTATTTAGATTAATTTACTGTTTCGAATAAAAATAGGAAAGTTGGTGGTTTTCCTAATGCTAGTAATATTAGTTTACTTCAAATATGATAGTTCGTTTAATTATTAGTTAAATAAGTTTTCTAGTTAGTTAAGGTAAGAATACTTATTATTATTATTTTATAGGTTGGTACTGAAGCTAGCTTAGGATTTGTGTTAGTCTAAATAGCACCGAGTTGTGGTACCTATTTCGCACGTTATATTTACAGCAATAAGATTATTTACGTTTCTGAGCATTCAACGATTGAGCTTGCGAGTTTATTCTCAAAATCATCCTTGCGTGGCTGATTACGTGATACCAAATTAAACACCTTGCGAGGCTAGGATTAGGTTTCACCATACTATCTTGTCCCTTTCTAAAATTACAAAAAATCACGGTATTTTAAAACAATTCCACTGTAACTGCCCAAAACTACCCAAACAAACAGTTCCACTTCCTGTTAAATATAAAACCGAGTTGTTTTACATCAAATTCGTCAAGCAAAGAGGATTTTTGAATACAAAGACTATGATATACACAAAAAATTCAAGGTTTCCACCTTAAAATTAACCAAGTATGCGTCTTTTTGGCACGAGAATCTGAAAAAAAAAAATGAAGGAAAGACATAAAATTAAAGATTGGAACTTAGGAAAAGTTGAAGAAGCATCTTATGAAGAAGTTTCTTCCTAGGAACTACCAGCAAGATAATTATCTAAAATTAACATCTTTAGTGCAAGAAAGCTCGAGTGTGTCTGAATATATAACAGAATTTGAGAAGTTGAGCATAGTTTGTGACTTGGAAGAGAAAGAGGAGTTCAGGACAACGCAGTTCATCTGAGACCTCAATCGAACTCTTCAACAACGTGTAGAAATCAAGAACTTTGATGGCTTTGACGATGTTTGTAGGTTGGCTCTTAAGTTTGAAAAGCAAGACACGGGCAAGTGTGATGCACAGGACCCGCGATCACATGCCTCGGTAAGGAGGAGGCACGATTGTGGCGTCGTATTGAATACGTGTTTGTGGAGGCGCCACCAACTTTTGTGGGAAGTTGGAACCGTTCGAATATTTCTTGTCATGTCAAGACATAAAGTAATGACATGAACACTAAAGAACTCGTTACTCTTAACATTCTATGTCTAGAATGACTCTCGTGGATGCGAATGAACACGGATGCTCACAGAGATCTGGAGTAAGGGGTGAGGGCACGTATTAGGAAGATCTTTTGATCGAACACCTAATCCCATCCGCCTCGATAACGGCCTCTACTAATGGTTAAAGAAACTCTTCTGTTATCGATGTATTGTCGGTTATATGCATGCTATGCAACGTCCAAGTTTTGATCCTAGCATGTGAGTTAAAGCTAGTCGGTTGACATGTATTTTAGCATTCAATTAGGTCGAAGTAGGATTTAAGATTCAATTGCATGCGAGAACAATTAAGTAAATCATACAATGATTACAAGAGATTGAAATTAATTACAAAAGAACAAAGATTACAATGGATTTCATGAGCTATGTCGGAAATATGTTCAAAAGATTAATTGAAATAAAAAAAAGAATTAGTAAAACTGAAACGAATCAGATTAGCAGCGATAATACGAATAATAGTCGATTTATGACCTAATTAAACTACGTCAGAGCGAATCAGGAAGTTCAGAGACGGAAACCAGCCCGGAATAGGTTCAGCGTGTCATGCGTCCTCTGGAAGAGGCGCATCAGACCTTGCGTCTGTTCCTGAGATGGGTTATGGCTGTGAAGCCAGAATCCCGATCAGTTATGATTTGTTTTTGAAATTACGTTTTATTATTGATCTTTAAGTTAGATAAAATTAGTTTAATTGATTTATTACACTAAATATATCAAAGACAGATCTAAGACTAGATATGAACGGATCTAACCTTTTAAAGGTGCGGTCTCGAATAAATGATGACAAAAACCCACTAATATTGATTATTAGGGATCTAAGCCAAAACTAACTAATAATAAGAAATAATAAGAAAATGTGACTTAAATATGAAAGCAAAGACAAAAAAAAGGTTTGAAAATATCTAACATAAATATAACATGAATCTTACATGATTTATACAATACAAAAGATAAAATAAAGTACAAGACGAGATTATTACACCCTCAGACTTACATGTTTGACGAAACGAGTTAAGTAAGTTGTCTTTTAGCGATAGCTCGACTTGATGTAAAGAAAGTGCCCTCGAAAGAGAAAATGATTGATTAAAGTTGATTAATTAGGTTGAGTTGGTCAAATTGGTCAGTCAATGCAAAACGAGACACGTACCCAGAAAGATCTGAGCTTACGTTGTCGATTGATCAAGCACGTAGTTGTCAATAAGCTTAATGCCAGAGCTAGAATGCAAAGAGAGAAGAGAAGGGGCAGAACACTCGCGTGCCTTGAAAGTGTGCACGAAGAGTTTTGGAATAACTCGAACACGGAAAGAAATCTAGAAAATATTCCGGAAACAGGCAAAACGAGCTGGGGAAGAGGCGCAGCAGGAACTGCGACTCTTGGAAGAGGCGCAGAACCTGTTGCGTTACTTCGTGAGCTGTCTCCTACCATAAATAAAAGATTTTCGCGTTTCTTTATGGGAATTGCGGTAGATCTCGAATACTTTTCAATATAATACGGATATATTTTACCAAAAAGGATAAGTTTTGAAATATTAAAATATCCGGAATATTCTCGAGCGTTCAGGCACGGCTTTAAAAGACGGTTTAGAAAATGAAGCGGTTTTTGACCCGGACTCTCAAATGACTCTAATGATTGTCAAAACGACTGTATCAGCACGTAGATGAGGACCAAGGGGTAGAAACAATTGTTTGAGCTATCACTTGATGATGAACTTATGAACTGTCATACAACGTTTCGCTGTAACAAACATGCGGCCCAATCATCACTGGGTGGTTGACGGAAGGTGAAGAAACAAGGTATCTACAGATCCCCACGTTGACTGAGGCTTGGACAAGGAAAAAGGCAAAGTATAGCCATCAGTGCAATCGAAGATTATAACCTGACGACTATGGCAACGCGAGGCGGTTCAAGGGTACTAAACCAAGGACCTGTCGTCGGGAAGATTTTAAAGTCTGTCGACCGTCGGGGAGGGTCGTTTAAAGTCCGTTAGACTACGTATGAAAGCTCGTCAGCCATAAGAAGGAGTCATACCTGAGCATCTTCTTATGTGAGGTGCGATGTGAGGCTCGCCAGCCGCTGCAAGGGTATATGTAATAATGAGGCTCGCCAGCCGCTGAGTAGGGGTGCGTAATGAAGCTTGCCAGCCGTTGAAAGGGCGCGTGATGAAGTTCTCCAGCCGTTGAAAGGGCGCGTGATGAAGCTCGCCAGCCGTTGAATGGAGCGCGTGATGAAGCTCGCCAGCCGCTGGGGATAAGTTGATATGTGAGAAATGGCATGTCTCTGTCTTCAGGTGAACTCTCTTTGGGAAAAAGGGCGCGTGGTAAAGCTCGCGAGCAGCTGAAAAAGGCGTGTAGTGTGGCTCGCCAGCCATTGAATGGGCATGTTGTGAGAATCTTCCTGCGTCTGTCTTCAGGTGAACTCTCGTTGGAATGGAGTGTACATGAGATCATCCTGTCGTTGAATGAGCATGCTTGTTGTGAAAATTTTCCTGCCGTTGAACAGGCATGTTGTGAGAGTCTTCGTGCGTCTTTGCTGGGGATAAATATATTGAAAAGGATTTGGGTACAAACTTGTAATAACCAAAGTCCTAAGTAGAGCTTTGTTGGGGCAAGGGCGCATCAAGAGATGTAACTCCGTTGGGGGTCGCTTGAAGTTGGTTGAAATCGGTGGGGATTGCCCGATGTTTCTTGAAATCGCTGAGCATTGTTTGACGCTTCTTCAAATCACTGGGATTGTTTCACGTTGCTTGAAATCGATGGGGATTGCTTGATGTTGCTTGAAATTGTTGGGGATTGCTTGAAGTTGCTTGAAATCGTTGGGAATTGCTTGGCGTTGCTTGAAATTGCTGGGGATTACTTGACGTTGCTTGAAATCGCTGGGGATTGCTTGACGTTGCTTGATATCGCTGGGGATTTGCTTGAGATGACCAGCGGTGAGAGACCGAAGAGCCAGCATTCTTCTTACGCTGTCTGTAGGAGGTCGAGGTGGCAGGCGTCGAGCCCCCAGCTTACCTCGAGGTGCTGGAGTACAGTTCTCCAATTTTGGCTATTGCATATAAATGCACTTGATTTGAATGCAGGTGGCACCGTAGTGTTTAAGGAGGGTGGCCAATCAGTTGCGGGCTACAGCCGTTGAGGCACTCGTAGGTGGTCGGGATCGACATGTATGAACCTCTTGTTCCTTGTTCATTTTGTTGTATTTTGCGGAAATCTGATTTAAAATGTGGCATTTCTTTGTAGAGACTCTTGGAGCGCGAGCTGGCATAGTCCCGGGAGGAGACAACTTGTTTCTTGAGGGAGCCAGAGGATAGAGCCACTGAGATTGTCGTTTCTTGAGGTTTTACCTAGGCTTGGTTATGAGGATTTGTTATTTTGTTTTTGCTGTTTTGCTGTTGGTTTGTCTTTGCACATTTTTGGATTTTGTCTTGGGCGAGAGCCCCAAGTTTTGAATTTTGGACTTAGGCTTTGGATTGTGAATTTGGATTCAGGATTTTGGATTTGCTTTTGGCTTTGGCTTTGGCTTTTTGCTTTTGGCTTTTGGTTTTTTTGGCTTTGGATTTGGCTTTTGTTTGGCTTTGGCTTGGGCTTGGGCGAGGGCCCCTGTTTCTGAGTTTTTGTTTTCGCCGAGATCCCCTAGATTTGGATTTTGACTCTATCTTGGGCGAGATCCCCCAGTTTGATGTACATGCCTCTTTTGGCTGTATTTGATGGCCTGAGTGTTTCTGCTGCTGAATGTTTTCTGTCTATGCAGGTTAGTCTGAAAACAAAACAGGTTTGGTAGATGACGCTTTTGCCGTCATCCTGCCGAAAATCACATCACATAGAAATAACACAAATCACATGTTTGCATGTTGGTGGCCTAAACTGACGCAAAACAAAAGATTGGATTGAAAGACGCGGTTTTGTAAAAGAAGGAATGTATATTTGTTGAAAATGTGGAAAGAGTAAGTGAAATGAGTCCCCGGAATAAGTGTGCTCATTTGGCGGCAATGTTCATTAGGGTTTCCCCGGAATTTTTAGATACTAAACGAGGGTGATAAGAAATGGAATGGAGTGGGTAGCTCTATGGTGTTAGAAGATACTGGAGATCTGTGTTAGCTCTCTCACTCACCTAGATGAATGAAAGGATCGTTCCGAAAGGCATGGAGACAAAGTAACTGTGAGTCGATTCGTCTGACATTAGTGAAAAGATGACTACTTGAGAGGTTTAATTTTGTTTTATTTATGGTTTTTGACTGGAGAGACTTTTGCTCTTGTGCATGTTTTGAAAATGCTCGAGACTTTAAATACAAAAAAAACAGCCCAACAAAAGTCACTGTTTGTGAAAAGATGACTACATGAACTTTTTATTCGTCACTGTTTTTGTGTGAAAGTCGTTGTTGGACTGTTTTTTTTTGTGTGTGTTTGGATTTGTTCAACTTTTGTTTGTCTTTGTCTCGTGAATTTTTGGGTATTTGATATTTTTGATTTGGGGTTGTTGGGATTCTTTTTTGGTTAAATATGTGAGAGTTTAGGCACGATTGCACTAAAAATTGTTTTAATCCTCCGGCGGGGGTATTAAAAATGTTTGACATAGGATGCAATTTATGGTAGTTATATATGATATGACAAATTGGGTAGAAAGACGGGGTCTCCAAACCTAAAGGTCACCTAGAGACACGACGATCAAGGAATTTTTCACACCACGAGATATGGATAAGGTGGTAAATGCACGCCTTTGTTAAAGCTTATTCTAAGAGGTCGAGTGATCCACACTAAAGAGATACAACCTATAGTATTTCAAGTCTATTCCACTAGTTAAGAGTAAAAAGTAGAAAAAGTGACTAATAAAAAGTTCATGTGCTTATTTATAAGTCAAAGAGGACCAGGATGGTCCTATTTATTAATGAATGTTAAAACAATGAATAAAATCGGCTGCTGGGACCTACCCCAAGCTATGTTACTATTTGACACTAGGTTAGGAAAAATAGAGGGATGGGGTGACAGCATGAGAAGACCCTCTAGAGACTGCAAACTCAGACTCTGATTTCGATTTCGATTCTGATTTGAATTTGTTTTCTTCTGGTTCTTTCTTGAACATCTCCTTTTCACTTTCTAACATATGGATTTCTTCTTTGACTGGCAAGATAAGGTGTGAACATCCCAAGGTGGATTCTTCATCTGTAATTGTTAGAACTTCAAGAGGGTCGTTTGGCTTGCTCCCATGAGGAATGGGTAGACGACCATCCTCAATCATATCTTGAATGACATGTTTCAACTGTAGCATTGCTCTGTACCGTGTCCTTTGCCTCTATGATATTCGAAGTAAGCATCTCCATCCCATAGCCTACCTTTATTTTCCGGGTCAGGTGTAGGTCTTATAGGTTGTAGTTTGCCTTGTTGTGTTAATCTTTCCAAGGCATTGGAATATGTTGTTGGAGTAAGTGTCCTCAACAATAGTACGATCACATAATTAAATCTCAATAATAAGAATACAAAGGGATGATGAATATTATAGTCAACTGGTCAACATAAATCGGTAACGATTGGCTCAATTGAGTTTGACGTTACTGTCGTATGACGGTGGTGATCAGTTGATCCCTTTAGGTCACACCTAAAGGACAATCCCCAAATCATGTACATTAATTAATTGTATAGCGATACAGATTAATTAATCCCTTAAACTGAACCAAGTTTAGATTGTAAGTGAGAATTATATCTTATTGTAATATGATTAAATAAGATTCATTTTAGTAATTTAAATTGTTATATTACTAAGAATGCATTATGTTTATGAAACACTTGAGATAAGCAAAATTGGTTAATTACAAATTGTTGTAAATTATATTAACCAAATATGAGATTACCCATTTTATTTACATGTAATTATAAAATGTGACTTAAAATGTTAAGTCTAATTTATTTGTTATGAAATTGCATTTAAATTAGTTAAATGTACATTTATAAGCCTAATTACATGTTACATGTCACATGTCACATATGTGACAAATGACAAATTACAAAAATAAAATGGACACCCATTTTAAGTGATGAAAACCGGTTATATGGGGTAGGGTAAGGATTAGGTTTTAAAAGGTTGTGCTAATGATGATTCGACAAAATGATTTCCTAGCCTTATTACCTATAGCCACCCTATAACTTTGATAAGGCAAAAAGGAAGTGGCATGCCCTCCCTTCCCTAGGGGGTGCCGGTTTTGTGGTGAGAAATAAGAGGATGTTTTCCTCTTGTTTACTTACTAGTTAATCTCATAAAAAGATGTATGCTTATCTCTCTATAAGCTCCACTCTCACTCTAGAAAACTTAGAGAAGTTTTCCACAAAAACTTGAGTTCATATTTCTTTAATAATATACTAGTGTAGTAATATGAGTTATTAGATGATTTTTAAGGGATACTACTTATCATACTAGTGTAGTATTTTAATAGTGATTAAAGGGGTAGTCTTGGGTGCAACTTATTGGAGAGTTCTTATACTAAGAACTAGGAGTTCATCCCTAATATTGTAAGCTCAAGAACAAAGTAGGAAGGAGTCTTATTTTGTGCCCAAAATCCGTTCTATTCAATGTAAGGAACAATTTATTCTTCCTTATTTATTTTTATGTTATGCATGCATAAGATCCATTTAGTTTAATGAGTAAACTAATTATAATATGATATTAGAAATGTCTAATATTGAGTTTAAGAAACAAACATATGTGTGACCAAGGTTAGTTGGTGAATTTCCTTTAAGGGTTGCTCTTCTTGGATGATTCGGCAGATTTGACCTCATCGGGTTTGTTGGTGGAGCCATAAGAACGACTCGATGAGCCTCGATACCCACGACCTACCATTTTAGACGAGAGTCCTTTTCGGATATCGTCTTCACTTCTTGTTCCCAGCACAGTCAAGTTTTTGGAAGACCTTATATTTTGGTATCTCAGATGGTTTGCGTAAACGGGTCTCAGGATGGCCACAAATTTATCTACAAGAGTAGCTTCATCTGGATGTTCAACATGTTGTTTGTTAGTTCTCCTTCGCTTATTTAGGAAGTCGGTGAATCTTTCTTTCTCATTTTGGGTAAGAACCTCTAGAGTGCGCTAATTGACTTGGACGTGATCCAAAGGGTTCTCATGCCCCTTGAACTTTGGGATGCCAGTCATGTTGAAGTTGGTTGGAAATTGCGTGTTCACCGCTTCATATTTGTTGTTGTTTTCCATGTAGATGTCGTCTCCCTTGAGGTACATTAGTTGCTTCTCCAAGTATTGGAGTCGCTTTTCAGCTTTGGTAGCAACCAGCTTGGGATTGACTTCTGGTTGTCCCATAAAAAGTGGAAAGTCACCATGCACATTGTGGGGAATGTATAGAGGAGGAAGTCTAGTTTCTATGGATACAATTTGATCCTCCATGGCATTGAGGTGAGCATAAGTTTGGTATTGACTTGCTTGGAGATTGATGAGCGCAACTAGGATTTGATCATTACCATTTTGGTTTAGCGCAGGAATATTCTCTTGAATAGCTCCTGACCTCTTGGAAACTGGGCAAGAGACCGACGACGAATCAGAACACGATCGACCATTTTGGCACACGTACTCGAAAAGACTCGATTTGTGAAGTGAGAGTGTTCCACTGTGTTTAAGTGAGTTTTAAAAATGACTAATGTGGAAATGAGTGACGACTCGAAGTGGAGAACTACTCGACTTGTGAAGTGGGAGTGTGCCACTGTGCTCAGTGAGTACTGAAAATGACTAGTTTTTAAAATGCTCATCCTAGACAACCGTAGTGTGGTATTAGGAGTGTTGACTCGAAGTTGAGAAATGATTTTGACTTTGGACTCGACATTTGGACAAAATTTTGACTGACTTTGCGCAACTTTAGGCCACATTTGAAAATGCTTTACAATTTAAAAGGATTTTGTTCTGAAAGAACTTGTCATGATTTACAAAAGGGTGAACCCATATGGTTATACATATTTAAACAGGCAGCGTAACGGTATGATGAGTGCATTTAAAAGGGATTTGGCTTAAAAGGGTAGGTTGCCATACCAAACAATCAAACCCAAGGTCGGTGGAGGGGCCCGTGCCAAACATGAGTAAGGTCAGTTCCCAGTCCATTTCCTCGAGTAGTGAAAGCCCTTGGTGCTAACATAAGTACACACCGCGTTATTGTTGGAGCCAGTGTCCTCCACAGTTAGTTCAATAACATAAATAAATCTCTGTAGGTTCACAGGGTATACTTTGTATAATAATCAGGTGATTAACGTTTATCAATAACGGTTGGCTTGCTAGAGAAGTTTGACGTTATTGTCATACAGATGGCGGTGATCAACTGGTCCCTAAAAGTCACACCTATAGGATGTGTTTGAGAGATGTGATTATTTGAGAAAATAATAATATTGATGCCCTATTATATGACTAAAAGGTTAGTCAGTGTATTTGACTAAAAGGTTAGTCAATGTGATGATGAGACGATTATTTAATAACGATTAAATAAAGTTAGCTGAGACGAATTAACTGTAATTCGTAAATTGGATATATAATGTAAGCTAATTAAACATAAACCGTTATAATTAATTGGCAAATTATAAATATACGGATATTTATATTTAATGATGTATTATAATGTCGGTCCATGTAAAACATTGATTATAAGATATTACATTATATTGGAAGCTAAAATGACCAAAAACGAATGTATCCAGATACACTCGGTTTTTAGTCAATGGGTAGTTATTTTGAGGAGACAAAATCTCCTCATATAAAAAACCTACCTAGGGAGCCGTGAGAAAGGATAGAAGCAGTAGAAAAATTCTAACCTAATTTCTATTCTCACAGTAGCCTCCATCTGGATAGACATCACAAAAGAAAAAGTTAACAGTAACTCTTTCAAAACACAAAAACAAAAGGTTAACAGTAACTTTTGAAAACTTCTAGCAACACAAGGGCATTTCTCATACAGTCTTGGGTGCAACGATTAGGAGGATATCTACTTTGATATCTCTGTTCTTTACGCCAATTGCTAGGACCAGAGGTTGATTTCTAAATCTATACTCTTATTCTTGTTTTCGTTTATGACTAGTATAATCAAGTTATTACTATTTCATTATAATCCTATAATAATTGTATTGTGGTAATACCGATTTCCCACAAGTGGTATCAGAGCATAGGCCACGAAATTGTTTTAATTTGATTTCATAAACCGAAACTGTTTATGCCGCTGTGTGTTTGACTCGATCGAGGACTTTAGTGTCTCGATCGAGCAGTTTTTTGTGAGTTTTTGGTCGATCGAGTACTTGTTTTCACTCGATCGAGCAGTTTTCTCAATTGTTTGGTCGATCGAGTACTTGTGTTCGCTCGATCGAGCGGTTTTCTCAAAATTTTTGGTCGATCGAGTGATTTTATACTTGATCGAGGTCCCTGTTTGTCGACTAGGAAGAATTAGTCGATCGAGAGACTTTATTGTTTAATTTCTTCTCGATTGAGTACTTTACAGAATCGCATTTCCTTTCGTATTCGTTTTCATTTAGATTTATTTTGTTATTTTAATTTGTTAAAATAACATACAATAGATTTGTAGATGTTTTAATTTGATAAAGATTAGATTAAAATGAAAATGAAAATGATGTTGAATGAGTTTATCATTTGAAAGGATATTAATTTTTCCCTATTTTGTCGATAAGGACCGTTTTGTTAAAAAAAATAAAAAAAAAAAAATTTTGCCGAAAATTTATGCTGAAAAAAAAATTCTGTTTTTCGTGTTCAAGTTTTTGGCCTTTAATTGTACATTGTTTAGATTGTGTATAATTAATGTGAAACGGTTCACATATGCTTTATATCTTACATTTTAAAGCAGTTTGAAATGTTTAGGATAGTTCATTTTATCAGTAAAATGAATCGGGATTGTAATTAATGTGGGTAATTACAGAATCACCACATAATTATAATCGATGTTAAAGGGTGGTTTGGATAATAAAACATCGTAATAACTGTATTATGTCTTGCATGTTTTATTTTAGTTGGTGCTTTTATAATGTCTTTTGGAATGTTTGAATGAATTTTTTAACGTATTTTTACAATCAGTTGTAACTTAGTGTAGCCTTAGTAGATTGTGTTACCGTAATGATGGTAATGTAGTCTTGGATGTATTTTGAGATCTCAAATCTCCATTATTTTGAGTTTTGGGTTTTGAAATTAGTATGTAATAAATAGGATCTATGTAATTTTATTTGTTGTAATTTCAAAGAAGACTAAAGATGGAGATTGGAGCTCACTCCCGCTGCATGGACCAAGAAGGGTGATAAAGTCAAGCTTCGAGGGTCCAATCTGTTGGATTCCGAGTTGTATTTTATTCTTTTTGGTAGGATAGGCCACACTAGGACATGTTTTTCTTTTTACGTTTTTCATTCTCGTTTACTTTCCATCACATGATAGATATATTTGCATCATATTCCGCCTAAACCAAACCACCTAAATCTAAAATGCATGAAAATGATTCATATAGTTTGAATATTTTAATCATGGACATACAGATATCACTCGCTTTTAGGGTCATCACCTTAGTTAAATCATTCTCGAGTTGCTAGACATTCGTTCACTTAAAATGAATTTAAGTTAAGATGATGGGACCTTCCCCTATAAATAAAATTGAGACTAGTCTTTATAGGGAAAACTACTATGAGCCCCTTCTTCGTCGGAAGTCATAATATGACCCCTTCTACGTTGGGTAAGTAGTGAGTGTTGACCTATTTTATCTCAACATTATAGTACGAGTAATATCTCGTGATTATGATGGACTAAAGATAGAATTTACAGAAATTTATCGACCAGGAATTCTAAAAGTAGAATTAGCCAAGAGGTTGGCTTATCAATTTACAGAAATTGAGTCTTGGGATCATTTATATAATTCTTGAGGGAGGTCAATTGTATAAATGCACGAGTCATCGAATTAAACAGTTTTTCATTAGACTCAAATTTAAAACGATGAAACTTATCATATTTATTTTCTTTTTCCACAGTCATATATTCAGATATAACTGCTAATAACAAATGGCTGGCCATACTGATGACCCAATGCCAAGTGCCACGCTCGGACGTGAGTCCTGGCTTAAGATAAGATGTTTATGGACACTATGAATCAGTCAACGCGACTGAAGAATAACGGGTCCAACTTTGCGGACTGGGAGGCTTCATTACGGAATGCTGCCATTGCTGACGGTAAGCTCAAGTACTTGACTGAGCCACTACCGCCAAACCCAGACCCCAATGCAGGAGCAAATGAATCACTTGCTTATAGTGATTTCGTAATGGAGGCGGGTGCGATAAAGAACGTACTCATCTTTTCAATGGAATCAAATTTGAAAAGGCGATTCATTGCCCAAGGTGGAAACAAGATTTTCACCACGCTCTCTAACGAGTTCTCGAAAGCTCCGAGGATCGTTAGCTATGAGCATACATGTCGCTTCTTTGAAGCGAAACTCCAGAAGGGCCAAGCAGTTAGCCCACACATTCTTGACATGATTGAGAATGTCGAGAAACTGGAGGCACTTGGTTGCAAAATCGATGAGAAGATCGTCATATACCGCGTTCTTCATTCACTTCATGATGGTTTTGCCCTTTTCAGGGCAAATTACTATATGAATGATATGAAGAAGAGTCTTCATCAGCTCCACTCACTCCTTGTACAGACAGAGAGTGATCTGAAATTGAGGGGGAGTCTGAAACAGGACGTTCTCATGATAGCAAACAAGGGCAAAGGTATGGGCAAGGCTAAGGCTAACCTAGCTGTAGGGAAGCCGAAATTCAAAAAGCCAGGGCAAGGCAAGAGTGGGCCTGGTGAGTCTAGCGGTAGCTCCCAAGGCTAGCGGTAGCTCACAAGGCAAGACAAAGAGCGATGAAGGTAACGTGGAGTGCCACCATTGCCACAAGTTTGGGCATTGGAGGAGGAACTGCCTCGTGTACCGAGAGGACATTAAAGCAGGTCGCGTCTCTCCTGTTGGTATGTCTTCTTCTTTTATTCATATGATTGAGATCAACCATGCAAGTTTCGGAACTTGGGTACTAGATACTCATTGTGGTTCTCATCTGTGCAATCATTTGCAGGGCCTAAGAAACATCACAACTCTTGCAAGGGGTGATGTGGACCTGCGAGTGCGGAATGGAGCTAGAGTTGCTGCCGTTTCAGTGGGAACATATGTAATCCAACTCCCTAGAGGTTTTGAGTTATTTCTGAATAACTGTTACTATGTACCCAGTTTATCTAAAAACATTATTTCAGTTTCCGTACTTGATAAGGACGGCTTTTCGTTTGTAATAAAGGATAATAGCTGTATTTTCTCTTTAAACGAAATGATTTATGGTAAAGCTGTTTCCATGAATGGAATATATGTTTTAGATCAAACCACATATATAATGCATGTGAGTAATAAAAAAGCAAAGGTTGGTGACAAAGATCAAACATATCTATGGCATTGCCGTATGGGACACATAAATGAAAAACGCGTGAAAAAGCTCATTGATAATGGGACTATCTCCCCATTTGACTATGAATCTTTTGGCACGTGTGAATCATGTCTCATAGGCAAAATGACTCGAACTTTCCTTCAAAGGTGTTGGAATGCGCGCTGCTGACCTATTAGGACTCATACATACTGATGTGTGTGGACCTATGTCAATCAACGCTAGAGATGGCTATAGATATTTTATCACTTTCACGGACGATTTGAGTAGATATGGTTATGTCTACTTAATGAATCATAAAAGTGAGTCCTTTGACAAGTTCAAGGAATTCCAGAATAAGGTTGAAAACCAGCTGGATAGAAAGATTAAAGCACTACGTTCAGATCGTGGTGGCGAATATCTTTCGAAGGAGTTTGATCGACACCTTAAAGACTGTGGTGTAGTACTGCAGTTAACTCCACCTGGAACACCACAATTGAATGGTGTGTCCGAACGGAGAAATCGAACATTACTTGATATGGTTCGATCCATGATGAGTCACACGGTTGTACCTGATTCATTGTGGGGTTATGCTCTTTTGTCAGCTGCTCTAATACTTAACCGAAGTCCGTCTAAAGCTGTAGACAAGACTCCATATGAATTATGGAAGGGAACGGTCCCTAACTTGTCCTTTATTCGGGTTTGGGGCTGCGAGGCTTATGTCAAGTGGAGACCTGACGATAAGCTCGGCCCACGATCGGTCAAGACATACTTTATTGGTTATCCAAAAGGGATGTTTTGTCATTACTTTTACTCGCCTACCGAACATCGAGTTTTTGTTGCGGCTAGTGCGACGTTCTTAGAGAAAGAATTTCTCGAGAATAGGACAAGTAATGGAACCTTCGATTTGTCGGAGATTCAAGAACCAACAACCGAGCAACCAATGGAGGAAACTGTTCCTTCATCATCGGTTGCGGTAAATATTCCTGAGGAACCTAGAAGGTCGGGTAGAGTCTCAATTCCTCAAGACAGATACATTGGTATAGTCGAGGAGAATGGGAGAGATGACGTTTACTCCTAGAGAGTAACGAACCCGCTACCCTATAAAGGGGACATGACCTGTTTCCGCTCTAAGCTAGGGCTTTGAACGTCCATGCAATCCTAGATGGACCTCTATGTATGGAATGACGTATGGGATCTAGTTGACTTACCTGATAAGGTTCGGCCTCTTCAGTGCAAATGGCTTTACAAAATAAAGCATTCTGTAGAAGGACAACCAGATACATACAAGGCACGACTAGTGGCAAAGGGTTTCACTCAAGTGCACGGTTTGCATTATGATGAAATCTTTGCACCCGTAGTCATGCTGCGTTCCATTCGGATAATCTTAGCGATTGCCGCTTTTCATGATTATGAAATTTGGCAGATGGATGTGAAAACCGCCTTCTTAAATGGTTATTTGGAGGAGGAGTTGTACATGGTACAACCCGAAGGTTTCATTGATCCTAAGAATCCTAAGAAGGTATGCAAGCTTAAGCGTTCCATCTATGGACTTAAGCAGGCTTCACGGAGTTGGAATCATCGTTTCGACTAGGTGATAAAAGAGAATGGATTTACTCGATCGGTCGAGGAACCATGCTTATATATCAAGTCGAGTGGGAGCAAGATTGTCGTCCTAATATTGTATGTTGATGACATACTCTTGATTGGGAATGACATACCTCTCTTAACTTCGGTAAAAAATTTGGTTAAAGAACCATTTCCAGATGAAAGATCTGTGCATGCACAAATAATTATTGGGGATCCGTATCTACATATATAGATCACTACGGATGGTTATCCCTCAGTAGGAGTCTAATATAGATAAGAT